>PVHY01034211.1:0-10594 GCA_004024945.1 Uropsilus gracilis | reverse complement strand
TCTTTTTGACTTATTTCTGCTAATATGAGTCTTTCTATTTCCATCCAGGTTGCTGCAAATGACATGTGTTTGTCCTCCTTGATGGATGCGTAGTATTCCATCGTGTATATGTACCACATTTTTTTTAGCCAATCATCTGTTTGGGGGCATTTGGTTTGTTTCCAATTCTTTGCAACTGTAAACAGGGCTGCAATGAACAAAAAATTGTCTGTTTTAATAGAAAATAACTGGATTCTGCTGCCTGCCTGCAATTTTTTTGCAATATGCTGCTTTGGTTAATGAGAATCTTTCTTTACATAGATGTTTAGTAAAGAAAGGAAGATATACTTAATAGTCTTTTGTTAAACTATTATGAATATTCTTTGATACTACACTAAAAGATTAAATAGTAGTTTCTGAAAGGCTAATTGCAGTGTGAAATCTGAAAATAGATTAATGAATATTTCAAACTGTTTCAGTAAAATCCATTGCTTATCATGTACCCAAACCGATTTTTTTTTTACTTTGATTTTGTAACATTAACCATTAGTCATTAGGAAAATATTGACTTGCTGAGATCTATAAATCTTCCAAATGTTGACAAATCTCATTCTCCATAATACAAGACAAACCCCACACATTTGTTAATATCACAACTAATCTCATCAGAAAATTTGTTAGATATTGGAAAGCTCATACTTATCATACTTATCCAAAATTCTTTTTTTGTTTCAATGATCAAACTATAGCATTGGTGACATGTATTGTCAAGTGTTGTTCTAGAGTGACAGGTTCTCTTTATTAACTTTTAAGACTCCAAATACCAAGTCTGAATAACCAGTTCATACATCAGTTATGCTTTCAAGCAAAAATGATGTTAGATGGGACGATTTAGCTTGTCCCTCAAATAATCCTACACTGTTTTCCCCTGACACAGCCGTCATGCTTTAGTATATAGCAGAATTGTTGTATGTATACATAGTTGACACACAAAATATTAAAAAGGTGCTCATTCAAAGCCTGTGATTTAATGAAATTAATATCTTTAATTGCTTCATCCAGGATATTAAGTGAATGAAACTGACTTTTTTCTCTTTCTGTGAGCATATATGTGAAGAATACAGCTACAGGTAGATAATTCTCTTTGGTTCCTTGGCCTTCATTTGTGCTAAGCATTTATTTTCTGACTTACTATTAACTTTTGCTCCATCAGTGCAACTGTCAATACAGTGTAAAGGGTAAATACTTTCTTATTGTTATGATGAAAATAGTTTTGATCTGTGGACCTGACTTGGATCTCATACTTTGAGAACTTGGAGAACTGCTGCTAGAGGAGATGGGGCATGTTGGGGAGGGACATGGCCAGATTTACAATTTAGGAGAATTCTGACAGTTGCATAGAATATGGTTAGATGAGATTAGTCTGGAGGCAAGGAGACTATGGCAGTGTTTTGGGGAGATGAGGAGGATAGAAGTTATAGGCATTAGTGGCATTGGGATAAGAAAGGTCAAGAGTCCAGTATGACTTGGTTTCCAGGGTTACATGAGACGTTAAACTTAGGAGGAGAACAGCATGGAGGAGTAGGGTATTAAACTGTGCACAGTCCACAGAGTTTAGCTTTGACTGTATTGACACTGAGGTGCCATCAGCAGGGAGCTGTCTAGAAGGAACGAATATTATGGATCTTGAGATGTACGTTTGAGAATTAAACTTGGAAGAAAGAATAAAAATTTTGGAGGATGAGTCTAGAGTCTAGAACACAACCTACTCAGTGTTTGGTTTCAATGAATAGGTAGAAAAAGAAGAATCCACAAAGGAGACAGAAGAAACAATGTGAAACAGATGGAAGGAGGGGAACCATTGAAGAATGATGTCATGGAAAGCAAGAGAGTATTTCTAGAAGACCAGCCTGTCAGTGGCAAACTTATGAAAAGCTAAATACATAAGGAGTTGGCTAAAATGCAATCTCCAAGAAAACATTTATATCACTCCCTCTTACGGGACTGGAATAGTGTCTGGTTGCAGAGTAGATTCAGAATATAATCTTGATGAGTCTATTGGATGTGGTCCTTGAGAGCCTTTGCCACCTGGTTCTGTGGGATGTGGAAACCCAAGCTTGGCAGCAATGCCTGGAAATGTAGATGAAAGGAAAGGATGGATGTTTATTTTCTTTTTGAGGAATTTGATTATTAAGAGAAAGGAAGAGATAAAGAAATAACTTGCAAATATCGCAAGGTGAGGAAGGACTTATATTCAGTTGAGTCAATTTTTTTCCTTAGAATGAAAAAGACGCTTGAGTACATTTATAAGATCTGAGGAAGAAGCTATTAAAAAGGGAGAGGTTGATTTGACCCAACAATTGCTCTTCTGGGAAGCTACCCAAAGGAGACTGCTATGTGGGTACAAAGGGACACCTGTGCTCAGATGTTTACTGCAGCACTATTTGTAATTGCAGGGGCATGGAAACAACCCAAATGTCCCAAAACAGACAAATGGATGAAAAAGAAGTGGTATATATATATATATATATATATATATATATATATATATATATATATATATATATATATATATATATATATATATATATATATATATATACCATGGAATATTACTCATCAATTAGAAATGACAAATTTGATGATTTTATAGCATGGATGTACCTAGAAGAAATCATATTAGCAGGAACAAATCAGAAAGAAAAAGACAGAAACCAATTGGTTTCACTAATATATGGAGAACCAAATGAAAATACACAACTGGCGGGGCGGGGGGCAGCTGGAGCAGCCAGGGAGGAGAGGACGTGCGTGATCCCCGGGGATTACAATGATGTGAAATATAGGTACATATAAATAAATTATTTAAAATAAAAAGGGAGAGGTTAGCAATCACGATACCTCCTAATACTATTATGCACAATTCCCTTTCTTCTTTAGTATTAACTTCCCAAAGCCATAATGGCTGGAGGAAGGAGAGGTTTTCTTGATACAAATATATTTTGGTCAAACTGTAGATTGTGCCTGTCACTCATATGAAGGGCACTGGTCAAAGAAGGTGTGCTCCTGCTGGCTCCTTCTATCCTGACACCAGAGTGATTTGCCTCCAGTCTTCTATAGTCTGGGCCTCTCCTTTGTTTCCTAGATTTCAAGGCATCTCACTGAAGATGCAGTGATATTTGTCACGATGAGTCCCAGCCAGGGCACTCTCTAACCTCAAGGCTTTCTGGGCCTGAGGCGTGTTTCCCTCCATCTCAGCTGGCTTAGTGCCACTATGCTTGAGCTGCCAGCTTCAGGATTCAACCATCTTCTGCTTCCTCTATCATAGCACTCATCATGCCAAATTATCCATTTCTTTTTAAACCTCTGCTTTAGTCTGGGAGCTGTGTGAAGATAGGAGTTCCTTGTTCTGTGTATCCCCAGTACCTAACATATTGAAGCTCACTAGAAGTATACTGCACGAATGAACATGATAGTCCTGATAATTTTCCATTCTTTTTGTTTTTGTCTTTTAAAAAGGTTTTATAAAATATCCCTAGAGAGCAATATCCAGACTCCATATCTGATTGCTGAGGAACCCTTGTTAGGCTGTGGGTACTAACTGGGGCACCACAGGGGTTCTGGCTTCCCCATCTGTTCTAAGATGGGAATGATCAGCAGAATCTCATCTTTGGGCCCTATAATTGCTCGTGTGGTTCAGTCAGGGGCTTCTTGGGGCCAGTCTTATCACTGATGTTCCTGGGCAGCCTGATGCTCACGTTGATGCCCAGCATGCCCTGTCTGAGCAACACACAGGAGTGTCAACATAGTAGTTAACAGGGTCCCCATGAGGATCATCAGACCACCCCTGAACTTAATGGATTTAATCCTCTGTCCTCAGAATTTCTCAGGATACCATGACCTCACAGCCATTGGTTCCATTCTCACAATGAACAGCTCCTTCCCCAGCAAGACCTCAGAAAGGTTCATTGTAGCAGAGACTCCACTGGACAGTGGTACAGAGACCTAATGAGGCCACCCTTTCAGCATAAAGCTCTGCTTTGCCCTCGGGGAGGTGAAACCTGTTCTGAACCACAACAATCAATTCCCAATCAAATCCCAAATCCCAAATTCCCAAAACTTCCCAAGAACAGTGTGTGCCCTGGTGGCCAAGATACTGACTTCTGTCCTGGTTGGGGTACCTCAAATCCTGGCTCCAGGTAGCCATCTCCAGCCAGCCTCTGCGTGAGAAACTCCTTCAGCTCAGCTTTGAAGATTCCATCAGTGACAAACTTCCTCTTCCTGGAAATCTGCTTCCCCACCTTGCTGCCACACACCACTGAGAAGTTCTTAATGTTTTCATCTTGACTCTCCTCATGGAGAAAGGAGACCCAGTCAAAGCAGTAGACTTAGAAACAGAATCCAGAGTTGCTTTCAGTTAGATGCTATTTGTTTTCAGAGTCTCCTCTGGCTACAGATTTCAGCTACACGCAGCAAGCGCACTTGGAGTCAGTGAAAACTACATCATAATAACCGTCTATTAAACTTCAAAGGAAGAAAAATTAAAAACATGAATGGAGCTAATTGCTGGCTGCCACAAATTGGTTCCTGGGCATTATAAATGGTTTAATAGTCGGTCTAGATACCAAGATGATATGTTGGTGCCATATATATATATACAAACACAGAGATGCAGAGATAACTGAGAGGCTGTGACCTCATCAGGTCACAGCTCCCTAGCCTACAGGGAAGAATTTTAACTGTTCTGTGTGTTTAGTGTAATTATCTGTCATGAAGTAGCCAAAATGACTCTCTTATTTAACAATTACACTATCTAAGGACACTGAATCTAGGTGAAACTAATGAAACAATTACTGTCTGGGCTGGGATTCAGGATGCCTGGGGGTCAGGTGAGGTGCTGAGGCAACCAGCTATGTACCCACAGGTCAGTTGCCTGTCTCTGTTACTCAATATGCTAGTTATAATGCTTGGGCTCAAGCACTCATTTATTCAATTATTTCATATATGTTTATTAGCCATCTACAGTTACCCCAGCCCACTATTGTTGCTGGAAATACTAAGAGTATTTAAATGAAGTCTTTGACCCTATCAGAGATCACTGCAAGGATGATGCAGAGAAACCAAAAGAACATGAGAACAGTGCTTCTGAGGTATGTATAGGTACTGTAGAGAGATGGGGGTAGGAATAGGTGAATCTGTTAGAAGACGTGAGGTTTTTAGAGGGTGGTACACGGCAGAGTGAGGGGCATCCCAAAGCCCCCAAACCTGCCTGTTCTAAATAGGTTCTGCCATCCACTGAATCAGGACAAAAACACACTCAAGTAAGCAAGACCTTGAATGAACAGAAACTTTAATACAATTAATGTGCAATAGAGAGGGAAAGACAAAGAATACAGTTTTCGAATAAAATACCTAAAGGTACCCATTCCATCCTGGATAAGTGCCCAGCCAAACAGGGTTGGCCCAAAGCAGGGCCACTGAAGCATGAAAGCTTGTCACAAATCTAAGGTACCTCCTGGTAGAGGCCTACAGGAAAAGGGCAGAAAGGCCTGGCACATCTGGGATGAAAGGAGCAAAATGAAAATCAAGATGAAGGCTGCCACTGTCTACCTCCCCACAGGTCTCTCACCCATGTCTGTTTCAAGTGTCTCTTTCCATGTCCCCAAATTCCCTGGTATGGGTCCAAGGTCAAGAAGGAAACGTAGCTTCTTCATGTCTCTATGTTCTATATGCTTCGTCCGGCTTTCCTTCTCAGCCCTCCTTGCTTTTTCAATATGGTCTTCTCCCTCTTTTTCCTTCCAGCTCAGCTCTACCCTTCCTTGGGTGGGTCAGGGAACCTGGAACTTACTCTTTCTTTGGGGACCACCCTTTACAATTGGACACCTTTGAATTAGGCTTTAAATTGTTGGTAGATTACTGCAGCACTATTTATAATTACAAGGGCATGGAAACAACTCAGATGTCCCAAGACAGATGAATGGGTGAAAAAGATGTGGTGCATATACACAATGGAATATTACTCATCAATTAAAAATGACCAAATGTTTTCACTAATATATGGGACATAGGGAAAATAAACAAAAGACCAGGAGGAAAAGTCAAAACAGGCTAACAACCAAACTGAAGTACACAATTCACTGGGGGGTGGGAGAGGAGAGGATGGGAATGGTCAGGGAGGGTAGAAGGTGGGTGAACCCCAGGGATTACAAAGATGTGAAATATATGTATATAGTTATTTTTTTAAAGGATAATTTAGCAAAAAATCTTTTTTTAAAATAAAATAAATAAAAATAAATTGAACATGGCAGTGGCTCCCCGTGTTCCTATAGCTCTGGGATACTACTTCCATTTTAATAAATGATTGAACAAAAATCAATCAATAAATAAAGTTGTTAGTAGGTGTCTGCCAGGCTGAGAAGAAACATTATTCCAAATAAGAGGAACATGTTCTCAAAGATAACTGAAAAGCAACATTTAGGGAATAGTGAATATTAGATGGGTACAGTTGAACAGTTGGAGTTGGTCAGTCCTCGGGAGGTGTCTGGGCAGCATTCTCTTGTAGGCTATAAGGCAGTGATTCTCAAACGTGTTCTTGCTAAAAAACAGACTTCTGAGCACCATCTTCAGAGTTTCCCGCTGGCCAAATTTGGGGAAGGTCCTGAGAATTTGCATCTCTAATAAGCTCTCAGGTCAGGTTGATGCTGCTAGTCCGGTAGCATACTTTAGGAAGCGTGGCAATAGGGAATATTCTTTGTGATAATTTTATGAGCAGCAGACACTATACAGAGCAATTGGAAGGAGACAGGCTGAAAGAAGAGGCTTGAAGGGGCTCCTGGAAATAAAATGTTTCATCAACTTTCATATTCAAGAGTTCTCAGTTCATCTGAAGCTCTTATGTTTACTTCCTTTAATAACTTGTTACTTGGCCCTGAATTTTTACCATTAGAGTTGTCGTCATTTGGCTTATGATTTGTTTCTTATTTTATGCAGATAATTCTAGAAGGGGTAGCACATGATAGAAACTGCTATCAGCTGTTTACTATAAAGTGATGATTTAATTATGGGATACATTTTTACACAGCCTGCTAGGTGTGACCCAGAGACCCCAAACTGTTAAGGAATGCATACTTTAAAAAGGATCTAGTCATCTACATGCACAAGGCAACTTTTTAGTGTGAAAAGAAAGCAAATTCTTTGTGTAAAATATTTTTAATTGAATGGGGGGGTGGGGTGGGACTTGAGAGAGAAAGGATTCAAAAGGCAGTTCCCTATTAGACTCCAAAAATTACTTATTCCTTATTCCTTTGTGAGCAAATGCTCAGCCAAATGAGTTTGGCCTGAAGCAGGGCCACTGAGGCCCCAAAGTTAGTCATAAGTCTAAGGTACCTTCTCAGAAGCAACCACAGAAAGGGGGTTATTCAAATCATACCACATAATCCTACATGAAGCCAAGAAAATAACTGCCTTTATCTCTATCAAGGACCAGTAACAGCCTCCCCATATGTCTCATCCATGTATCTATTCCAAGTTTTTCTCATGTTTTTCTTCCACATGTCTCCTTTCAGCTATACCCTTCCAGCAGTATCATGGTGCAAGTTCAAGCTGGAAATGCAAGAGTGTTAAGGACAAACATATTTTGAGTTATATATCTATCAAAGCATGACTACTTAACTATACTTCTAGACTTCTAGTACTATACTTCTATACTTCTGTACTACTATACTTCCCAGCAGCCCCCATTCAAGAAGTCAGGTTCATGGCATGCTGGGAGTTGTAATTCTTGATGCCTGAGATCTCTTTGGTGTAGAAATGGAAGGTAGAATACATAAGGTCATCAGGGGATTGAAATCTTTCAAGATGTCTTACACTGGCTCAAGTTTGCTCCTTATTATTTCTCTAACAACGCTGTCAAACAATGGTCATTTTTCTAAAATTTTATTTACTTATTTTTATTCTTTAAATCACAACCTTGGTAAATAGTCCTTGGGATACCTCCCCTTCCCTCCTCCCTCTGATGGCCTCTCCATTCTCTCAAACCCTGCTCTTTGTTGTTTGCTAGTCTGTGTTCAGTTCATCAGTCTCTTTCTTTTCCTTTCAAGTCCCACCACCCCCTCATTCAATTAAAAATCTTTCACATGAAGAATCTGCTTTCTTTTCACACTAAAAATTTGCCTTGTGCAACTGGGTGAGGGAGAGTGTTGTTGGAATCAGGCGAAACTTGCTGGTAGGTTTTCAGTCTTAAGATTGCCAGTCTATATCTATTTGTAGTCTGTCCATGCTCTCTCATTGGAGGCTGACTTCTTCAATCCCATCTCTGTTGTTTCGCTATTTTATCTTATGGTTCTGGTGTCAGATTTAGGGTGGTCTCACCTCCTGTCAGTGTCGGTGAAGAAGCTTCTCTGTAGATTCAGGGATCCATGAGTGGCTGGACAATGGTCATTTTTAATGACATGGAAGGTAATGAACTCAAATCCTGTTGTACCTCATGGTATTACCCAACTGACTTCACCTCCCTGTGTCTTAGTCTCAGTTTTCTCTTAGTGTAAATGGGGATAATCACATCTGCTTTTTTTATGATTGTTCTAAGTGAGAGACTGTAAGAGCCCTTGGAAGAGCTATCAAATGATAAAAAGGAGTGCTGAAAATGTATCTGCACACCCACACACACCTCTTTTTTGCTTTTTCCTTTTTTTTTTTTTTTTTATGAGACTAGCTCTCACTATTTTTGCCTGTGGAACCACAGGCTTATGTTGCCCAGGGTACCATGGACTCAAGCAATCCCCAGCCTCAGCTTCCCAGGTAGCTGAGATTACAGGCGTGCGCCACCACACCCAGCTATTTTTTTTGGAACTAGGTCTCCCTGTGTTGCCCCGAGTGGGACTTGAACCATGATCCCTAGCCCCAGCCGCTTCATAAGCTCAAGCTTACAGGCATGCACCACCGTGCCTGGCTCCTCTTTTTGCTTACTAAAAACTCCAAAAAGGATCATTGCATCTGTTGGTCTGAGAGAGAGAGTGGGCAGGGAGGGAAGTAGAGTAATGGAAGAGGCTAGAAATAGAATTTCTGGGTAGAATAAGGAAGCTTGTGTTAATTCCAGTTTTACCTTTGTGCTTCTGGTCTTATTTTCAATAATATCTCCGAAGATTTCAAAATTAAAGCACATCATAATTTAGCAATCTGACAGGGTAAGCGTTTCTCCTTATTATCAAATAAAAGTCATTCCATGGGCTTTCCCTGAATGCTTTGTGGAATATTTGCACTATTTTCCACCAATCCAGAAAAGGGCAATATTGATCAGGTCCAGACTGAATGCACCCAACCCCTTTAAACAAATTCAAGTCTAGCCAGTTCTCTAGAAAACCTTTTCTTAACCTTGGTGTAATTCTCCAGCTCCAGGGTATTGACAGGCCCGGTTTAAAGAGCTCCTTTAACGAAATATGATTGAAGTTTTCCTTTCATCAGGAAGGGCTGTACAAAGGATAGAACATGTTATTCTGGAGTGTGTTGGCAGGCGCACCCTGGAACAGCAAGCTATCAGCTTACCCACAAGTGAACAATTCCCCGGGTGGCGTGGTTAATCGCAGCCACTTCACCATGGTAAAAGAAAAACAACATCCTTTCCACCTTTGTCCCAAGGAAAAGAAAGGGAGACATCTACCAATTTGTAAGAGGATAATTTCTTAATTACCCCATGAAGGTTGTTATTTCTGGTAGGTCCTTAAATCAGGTTGAGGAGGTGAAATCTGATCCTCCTTTTAGTGATGAAAAATGTTATTGCAGGATTAGATTTTCACATGGTGTCTCCCTCTACAGCTGAAGGAGCAATTTGCTAATCTCCTCCATGCTCTTGGGGAGGCGGTGGGTGGGCCGGGGAGGGTCCCCAAGTGGAAAGGCCAGAGCCAGTGCACTTCAGGTTGGTCGCAATGTGATGGTTTAATTACTCAGAAACCCCACCCCTCTGGAATGTGAGGAGGCCCCAGCACAGCACAAGGCTCATAGTGTGTTAACTTCTGCATGTTTTCAGAATGAAGTTTGCCTGAATTTTCAGCAACCATTACGCTCCCTGCAAGGCATCTTGTGAAAAAGAAGGGTTGTGGTAGAGATTCAAGTTATCACCAACCCCAGCCACAGAGTCCCAAATGGATGTTTAATGGAATGTCCCAAATGAAAACCAGCATTTCTGGGGGACCCACTATGTGTTCGAGAACTTTGCTTTTTGTTGTCTCTTTCATGCTCAGGACAATCCTGCTAGGCAAAGGCAGCACCTGCTATTTTAGGTGGGGAAGCTGACGTTCTGATAGGGTGTGCCCCCCCCCCCCACTGTCTCCTGTTTGGGATTGCAGGTTTCAAGGACAGGTAATGTTAAAATGGGAGAATGACCTTAGCTGGAATTTCCCTTCAGGGGGATGCAGGGGGAAAAAAGAAGTGTAACAGATTTCCTGGAAGGCGGGAAATCAGGGTATATAAAGGGTGTACAAACAAAGAGAAGGATTCGATTCGATTCTAGGCGATTGGATTGGGATTCCAAAATGGAGAGGAGATGGGAATCGGCCATCTTGTAAAGATGTGAGCCATGTGAGCTAGGCCATGTGGCCACCGAGGGCCTGCAACCCTCGGC
>PVHY01034210.1:0-10598 GCA_004024945.1 Uropsilus gracilis | reverse complement strand
GATGTGGAGAGAAAGGAACACTCTTACACTGCTGGTGGGAATGTAAACTCGTCTAGCCACTATGGAAAGCAGTATGGAGAACCCTCAAACTAATGAAAATGGAATTACCATTTGACCCAGCAGTCGCACTTCTGGGAATCTACCCAAAGGAGACCTCAATGTGGGTACAAAAGGACACCTGTACTTGGATGTTTATTGCAGCACTATTTATAATTGCAAGGACATGGAAACAACCCAAATGCCCCAGAACAGACGACTGGATGAAAAAGATGTGGTACATATACACAATGGACTATTACTCATCAATTAAAAATGACAAATTTGATGAATTTATGGAAACCTGGATGTACCTAGAAGAAATCATTCTAGCAGAAATGAGTCAGATGGAAAGGGACAGAAACCAAATGGTTTCACTAATATATGGTCAACCAAATGAAACTGCACAAGGGGAGAATGGGGACCAGCTGGAACGGGTGGGAAGGGGAGGCGGTGGGTGATCCCCAGGGACTGAAATGATGTGAAATATATATAAATAAAAAAATTATTTAAAAAAAAAAGACCAGTTCAGGGGGTAATATCTTAAATATGTTCTGGAAATGTCTTTTAGAGGTGCCAGAAGTGACTAAAGTCAGATGGTTCGTGTATCCTACATCAAACGTCCAGATATCACCGTCATAGATAAATGTCCTTTGTTTACTGCTTGACTTTTATAGAGAGAAATTGCCCCATCTTCATCCTCATCTCTGCCTTTTCTCTCTGGTCAGCAGTGCCTGTTGCTTATCTTCCCTCCAGTGCCAAACACTCATTTATCACGATATTCTTTTAGTCAACAAGTCGTATTCAGCTCCTGCTATGCACATTCTAGGCACGGTGACACAGAAGCAAAGACTCCCCTCCTGTGAAGAGATTCAGTCAGCAAATATATGCATGGGAAACCTGGTAGCAGTCTGCACTCTGAGGAAGGGTAGGAGCTGACCAAGAGTGGTGCTCTCGGCAGGGAGTAGGGGAGCTCTTTGAGGAGGTGAACATTTGAACAGGACAGTGAAATGGAATTTTGAATGAAATCAAGGAAAAGAATGAGTCATGGGTCATCAGAAAGATTTCTTTTTTTTTTTGAGCCTTGCTATGTTTCCCAGGGAACTGCAGACTCACACTGCCTGGGGTACTGAGGACTCAAGTGATCCCTAGGCTCAACCTCCCAGGTAGCTGGGATTATAGGCATGCACCACCACACCCAGCTATTTTTTGAGACTAGATCTTGCTATTTTGTCCTGGTAGGTCTCTAACCCCAGGACTCAAGCAATTCCTGGTCTTGGCCTCCCTTCCTAGGCAGAGATTAAAGATATGTGCCACCACACCTGGTCTATCAGAGAGTTCTTGACCAAAGAAGCAGTAGGTGCCCACCCTCTGAGATGGGTGTGTGTTGGAATAATCCAAAAAATAGTCAAGAAGTCAATGTAAGCAGTGGAGGTGGAGCTTATTAGGGTTGATAAAACATGATAGAAAAGTGGAAATCAAAGTAATTTGAACTGAAATTGAACGGAAAGTAATTAAGGTAGAGGGAAGAGGAGAAGATAGTCTAATCTCTGAGCTGCCTCCCGACCCAATTGTTCTTCTGATACTCTCTATGATTACCCTTTAGGCTTCTTTGTGTGCCTACTCAGTGTCACCTATCTTCACACCATTTTTGAATGCCCTTCATCTAAAGGCCAATTTAAGCCAGGCATAGTGGCGCATGCCTGGAAGCTTCAGCCTATGAAGCCACTGGGGTCAGGGATCATGGTTCGGAGTCCCACCCGGGGCAACATAGTGAGACCTAGTCCCAAAAAATAGCTGGGTGTGGTGGCGCACACCTGTAATCCTAGCTACCTGGGAAGCTGAGGCTGGGGATTGCTTGAGTCCATGGTACCCTGGGCCACATGAGCCTCCAGTTCCACAGGCAAAAATAATGAGACATAGTCTCAAAATAAATAAAAAATAAAGGCCAATTATTTCCCTGACACCTTTTATTCCCATTCACTACTCTTCATATTTTATTTCAAACTTTTTACGCATTTAAGGGTGATAATTGTAACAATCAAAGTTACTTGTATTCATTTTCAATTTTTAAAAATTAATCCTTTTTCTAATTGTCTTTTTTTTTGTCTTTATTGTCATATGACCAAATTAAAAGAGTAGGATAAATATTTGCTTAAAATTTCTTTCAGCCCAGCAGTCTATGTGTAAAAGCCCAGAGTTAACTCAAATAGGGCACCTGTGCATGACTCCCTTAAGCAAAGTGTTACCATTTGTAATGTATGCTAAATTTTCATATTTCTAGACATCCAGAAAATCAATAACATGAAAGGGAGAAGCCAAAAAAATGAAGATAAGTGTTCAAGACGGACTTTATTCATCAATAGCAAAACATTAGAGGAGGAGAGGAGTAAGATCTTAGGAGAAGCATTTAGTATAGCCATAAAACCAATGCCTTCAATAAAATGTGGCTCATTTGGAAGAAGCTTGAAAAGCATTTCAGAATTAATTATCAGAAATAGAAGCTGTGTAAGAAAAAACTCTGATGATTCCAGTGAATACGATAAGAAATCTCATGCAGAGGAAAAACCCTGTGGAAATGACCAAAAGAAACAACCTCATAGTCACAATGAGGACTTTACTCAACAACAGAAGAATTCAGCTTTGGATCAACATCTTGAATATAACACTGGTGAGAAAACCTTTAACAAGAAAAGAACCTTTGTTATATGTAAGAAAGTTTATGTGGTATGAAAGTCTCTGAAGGTAATAAATTCAAGAGAGTCTTCTTTCAAAAATTAAAGTTCAATACTTGTCCAAAACACTTTGGGAAAGGAAACCATATGAATTGAGTGAAAATGGGACATCTTCATGCATGAGGTCAAAACTTGCACATCAGAAAACTCACATAGAAGGAAAACATAAGTGTAATAAATTTGGGAAATCCTGTAGCATTAAGCCACGCCTTCCTCAGCATCAGAGAAAACACACAGAAAGAAAACCTGATGAGTAAAATAAGAGTGACAAAGTCTTGCAAAAATCAAACCACACTCAAGATGAGGGAACTCATGCAAGAGTGAAAGGCTCTGACTGTAATAAAGGTGTGAAATCCTTCCATGAAAAGTTATACCTTATTCCACATCGGAGAACTTGTGCAATAGAAAAATCCAGTGAGTGTAATGAGAGTGGTAAAGCCAAAAAAGAGTCACATCTCACTCTCATTCAGAGAAATAAAGCAGGAGAATAAAACTTTGAAGATAGTAAATGTAATAAATTGTCCAGTGAAAAATTGAAACTCATTCAGCAGCAGAGAACACACTTGAGGGAGGGAAACAGTGAGTGTAAGGAAAGTGGGAAGGCCTTATGTAAGAAGTTAAACTTCATTCCAAATCAGAACAGTCCCCACAGAAAGAAAACCTATGACTGTAATAAATGTGATAAAAGCTTCTCTAAGAAAGCACACCTTTCTTGGCATCAGAGTACACACACAGGGAAAAAAACCCTATGAATGTAATGAATGTGGAAAATCCTTCTTTGTGAAGTCCAACCTCACTAAACATTAGAGAACAAACACAGAAGAAAAAACCTTATGAATGTAATGAATGTGGAAAATTCTTCTGCCAGAAGTCAGCCCTCAAAGTTCATCAGAGAAATCACACAGGAGAGAGATCCTACAAATGTAATGAATGTGGGAAAACTTTCTGTGTGAAATCAAACCTCACTCAACATCAAAGGACCCACACAGGAGAAAAGCCCTATAAATGTAATGAATACTGGATATCTTTCTGTGTAAAATCCAACCTTGTTGTACATCAAGGACTCACACAGGGGAGAAACCCTACAAATGTCCTGAATGCAGAAAAACCTTCTATGAAAAGTCATCCCTCACCAAACACCAGAGAATTCACACAGGGGAAGACCCTATTAGTGTAATAAATGTAGAAAAACCTTCAGCCAGAGGTCAGCTCTCACCAAACATCAAAGAAAAACACACAAGAAAAAAACTCCAAACAACACTCTCCATGTGCCGAAGACTGCATCTTCCAGTCAAACTTGTTGAACAGAGGCAAAGTTACAGGGTAGAAACTCTAAGATGTCAGCACTCATGAGAAAGTCTTCATCACTAGCTTATAGCTAATTGGAATTAAAGAGTCAATATAGGAGTAAAGTCCTATGATTTGAACATTTAAAGTTTCAACAATAGTCATAGATACTGAGGGAGGAATATGTCATTTTAAGGAACATGGGTGAAATGAGCTTGTGAAAATATTGTTTAGCTGGAAGTCATATTTTGGGCATACCTATTACACACTCTGTTTTTAAGAGTGAGAAATGGTAGAACTGTAAATGCATGAATAATTTAAGTCATTGATAGTCATTGACATAGCAGTGTTAAATAGACATGTAAAGACTTCTGAGATATGTTAGGTCATATGTAGTTGTGTATTACAAGTGTGCTATATAATATGAATATCTATATGTTGGACTTGAATTAGAGAACCTACCAGAATCTCTGAATCTCAACAATGCAGTATTCATTATAAGTGAAAACTGAGCTTTTGCATAACCTGTGGACCAACAACTCCACTCCTAGATGCTTACCCTGAAGCAATCCTAAAGGATGTTTGGAATGAAAGTGAGGAAATATTGAAAATACTTGGGGTGGATGGGTTGTTCCTATGACAGAAGATACTGTAGGCATTGGGTAGGTGAGAAGGTCAGATAAATGCCTTGTAGTGAGTAACCAAAATGTCTTCTTCACCTTTCCCTCTACAGTTTTTTCCTCTTGTTTTTATCCCCTGATTTAGAGTGAGGTTGATTCATTCTTTATGGCTCTATTTCCTTCTTAGAAGAGAATCTTCCAGGATTTCAGTAACTCCATCACAGAAAAACACTGCTGTAGAGAAATTCTGTACACCTGTACCATGGACATGTACAAAAATGTTCTTTACATAATTATAGCTGTTGTCATTTTTAAGAGCAAAGTAACAAGTGCTATTATGATAGACTAGGTAAGTAACTATTGATATGATTATACAATGGGAATAATATACATTAATGAAAATAAACTAACCTCAGTTAAACCTATCAAGATTATTTTTGCTTTAAAGCAGTAATGTGGAATTTTTTAAAAGGAAGTGCTACATGGTGACATTTATATAAAGGTCAAAAACAGAATTCCATAGTACACTACTTAGGGGTACATATACAAGCAGTAAAACCAGAGAGGAAAGAGAATAAATGGTTAGCACAGGTTTTAGGATAAGAATTGCAAATGTGGTGGGTGTGCCTGTAATCCCAGCTGCTGGGAGGCTGAGGATAGGGATCACTTGAGTCCATGTGGGTTCGAGACATCCCTGGTGACATAGGGAGAGCTAGTCTCTGAAAAAAAATTTTTTTAAAGAACTGCACCATGGAGAAATGAGAGACTTACATTTAGGAAAAGGAGGCAAGCTTCATGTTGCTTAAATGTTTTTTATTTAACATGTTGCTTCATGTTGCAAGGTTTTCTATATCACCTAAATACACACATTTCTGTTTCTAAACTAATTTCAAGAAACAAGTTGAAACAGCCATTCGAATGAATACTGGCACTAGACTGTTAATAAATGGATGTTTTGGTGTCAGGATCATGGTTACAGTTATTTTCCTTTCATGTTTTTCTGTATTCAAAACTTCCACAATGACCTTGCTCACCACGCCTCAGGCATTTGAAGCTAGCTTCCTTGGTTTTCTTAGTGTATTTCTCTTGAGTTTTTAAGATAGTGATTAAAAAGGAGAGTGGAAAAGAAACAAAAGTAAATAATAAACATTAAAAACACTGAACATCATGATGTGAACCACTTGAACTCACACGTCAAAGATAGAGGAAGTTTAAGTTAAAAAAATCCAATTATGTGTGATTTGCAAAAATGTATCTAAGGCCAAGTGACAATGGAAATTAAGGAACTGGACTATATATATATATATATATATATATATATATATATATATATATATATATAGTTTATCCATTGTTTATCCATAAAGTATTGTTTATCCATAAAGTATAACCCAAAGGATGGTCCTGTGATGCTATGTTTAACCCAAGTGGTTTCTTAGCCATCAGGCTCTTCAGCCTCTCACTGAATGTGATCTTCTGGAGAGCTCATCTCTGGAATGCCCATAAGGTGTTTTCAGGTCATGCAGTTTTTCTATCTTAAAATTTCGAGGCCTTCATGGTTGGGAACCCATAGAAGTTCTGGAAAGAAGGGGAAGGGTTGATAGACAGGCCTCTCAAATGGTGCCTCCTTGGCTACCCCTCCTAGTATGAAGCTTTTAAGATGCTTGCTTTGACCTGCTTTGGGATGATGGGTGGGGCGCTGGGAGCAGGTGACTTGATTTCTAATCTTGGTATTGCCTCCAGCCTAGTTCTCCTCATCTTTAAAATGAAGAGGCAGGTTTATCTGATCCTATTGTCTGCCTGGGCTGTGACCTTCGGCTGGGGGCAAGGGAGCAGGAGAGGTCTGTTACTCAGCTGTGGAGTCCAGGAAGTTCAAGGTCATGGTGTCAGCTGACCTGGTATCTGGTGGGGTCTCAGTGTGTCCTCATAGGGGCCAGGGGGCTCTCTGAGGCCTCTTTTCAGGACTCTAGTCCCATCAGTGAGGGCTGCCCCTCATAACTTTATCACCCCCCACAGGCCCCACCTCCTAGAACCATCACATGAAAAGATAGACTCTGAACACGTGAATTTTGGAGGGACATAAAAGATGGAACCCATAACAACTATAATTTTTTTCAGTATCATTCTGAGCTTTGCATGATAATTACGAGGCCATGAGGCACATCCTTAGATATCAGGGTAATGGTCTGGAGAGGGTGAGCACTGGGTAAAGAAAGTACAAAGCAGGTTTTTAGGAAAGATTGGGAATTCACTTTCCTCCCCTGCATCCAGTAACGCCCCCCACCTGCCTGTAGCCCAGTGATCAGCCTTTTCTGCAGACCACCAGCCTGCTTCTCGAAGTTTCTAAGCCCGTAAGGCTCAGTTTTGATAGTTGTTCCCAACACCCTGCTAGTCCCCCAGTTCTGCAGAAATCCTTCTGAATCCACTTTCCTTCCAGGGCTGTATCTGGGACCACAAAAGATAAGCCATCTCCCCGGGGTCAGTGGAGTCAAAGCAACATGTTGTTACTGGATAGAACCACACCTGTGCAGAAAGGGTCCCTGTGTTACAGGTGCAGTGACTTCCTACACCCAGAGGTGTCTGTGGAGGCAATTTGGGGGAGCCCAGGCTTCTCCCACACCCAGTTCCTGCTGAGGTGCTGTCCGAGGACATTTAGAAGGGATTCAGGACCTTGACGCCAGTTAGTGGTAATGGGGTCAGTCACCCACACTTCCAAGATGTCAGTGGAGGTTCTATATGGAGCAATAACCAGGCACTCCCACCCCTCCCAGTCACGGAGGTACCAGCAGAGAGCTACAGGAAAGCCAGATCTCCCTACCCAGCAGTAACAAGCCCTCCCCAGTGTCCACAGAGGCAGCAGGGAGCCACGTCCACTGTATGTGATGAGATCCTGCCCCGTTACATAATATTCAGAGTCTCCTAACATCTCCAAAGTTGAGGTTGTGATTGAAAGTCAGCTTACCAAGAAGCAGGAAGACCTCAACCTGAATGAGAGGACAGTCAATAGGCATTGCGATTTGAATGATTTAACAAAATGACAGTGTCGTGGATTATTTCACAAAGATTTTAAGGGAAACATTATAAAAATTCTTTGATGGACAGTGACAAACCCATTTAAAACAAATGAGAAAACATGCCAGAGCAGAGAAATACGACATCTAAAGAAGCACCAAATGCAAACTTTAGAACTTAACTGAAATGTTTTATTGAAAAAACTACATGGGTGACAGACAGGGGCAGAAGGCAGAATCCATGACCTGGAAGGTTGAACAATAGGAGCTGCTCATTCTGAGCAACACAGAAAATAAGCTGGGAGGTAGGGCTAGTGGGGGAGGGGCGCAATGAACAGAGACTTTGGGGCCTTTGGGACGATAACAAAATATCTAACACCCATGTACTCTGAGTTCCAGGAAAGAGGCAGGACTGAAACAGATCCCCCCCAAAATGGCTGAAAACTTCCCCAGTTATTCTTGGGAATAAATCTGGAGATTCAGAAAGTGAAATGAACTTCCAGATAGAATAAACGAGGAGACACCTTGCCCAAGACTCATGGCACTCAAAATTCTGACATCTAAAAGCAGAAGCTCCTCCCCCTCAAAAGACAGAGGCAGGGAAACAGCTCTATTTTTGAAAACAACGTCAAAGCAACACTAGCCTAGGGAGCCCTTCAAGTTTCTATGTTCTAGGGGAAATGATTCCAGTGACAGCGGGGCTCTCACTAGAGACCATGAGATCAGAAGAAAGTGGCAGAATTTTTTTTTTTTCAAATGCTGAATGGAAAAAAGCAGCTATCAGAACCATCTTCAGGAAAAGATCCTTCAGGAATTGGGAAACCAAGGCTATCTCAAAGGAAAACTAAGAGGACCTGCTACCAGGAATTCTGCCCCAAAGAATGTCTGCAAGGAGGCCCCCAAACAAAGGGAAATTCTAAAAAGAAATAGTGGAGCATCAGAAAGGAAAGAACAAGAACCTCAGTCGGCCATCACTGAGGTTAAACAAAAATGAACCTGCCTTCTTCCCCTCTTGAGCATTCTAAGTTATGCTTGACAGTTGGAGCCAAAAATCACAACATGGTCTGATCATGTGCATGGAAGAAGATGTGTGACAATACTATACATCAGACAAACCTCGGTCCCCGTGATTTCTGCGCTTGCTCTCAGTGATATATACCTTGCAGCTATGAGGTTTGTGGGTTGATGTGACCCCAGAAAAGAGCCTGGCTTCTTAGCTTTTTGGTTGTTTTGTTTATTTTTAATGGAGGAACACATCTAACAAAAGATGTGGAAAACCCTTAATGTTGTCAGAAGGAATGAAAGAAAAAGTTCATTTCATTCAAAGCAAACGGATGGTCAAACAGACCCGTCCACCACAGCTGTGTGATGGATGCGCAGAAGCTTATCTCGCCAAGATCTGATGCACACAAGATCTGAGGATGTGCAAGTGCTGGCTGAGGGACATTAAAGAGAGGAACGAGAAACCTCACTCGCCGCCACAGTGGCACCAAATCACAATCCAGATCCTAAATAAAAGTGGTAAAATTAACACAACGCAGCACATGTTCATTTTACCATCTGTGTGCATCCTCAACAGCTTGTCTTCTTTTCCTGCCAACAAAATGTTTTCCTGTGGATTTGTTTTTCTGCAGATCATGTTGGAAAAGTGGGGTTCGGTGGAAAACTTTGCATTTAATATTATGAGTTCTCCTTTGCTTCTTATTATTGTGTTTGCTGCTGGAGATGGTACGCTGAGCCCTGGACCCTGGGTTCCTCAGATTCTTGGCCACCCACTAAGTAGGATGCGCCCACCTGGGCCCCTGGCATTGCCCAGTGGGGCCTGAGGACAGGGGAGCCAGGTGGATGCCCACCTGAAGGGTAAACTGCCAGACTCCGACCACTGTCTGCTTAGACCAGCTCTACCCTGTCCATGCTGATTCCAGGGATCTTTCCCAGCACCCTGTCTACACTGCACTGAGAGTGAGGTACAGCTCCATGGGCCAAGCCAATCTGCTGAGTTGTGCCTTCTGGATCCACTGGATACCTAAACCCAAACTCCTCACATCTGCGTTAGTGTAAATATGCCCCACGAGCTGGGGTGTCTTCGTGGTTCTCTTCTGCCTGCACCCCCTTCTCCATCTGCAAAACCAGCAGATGCCAGACAGGACCCCAGCTAGCTCCCCCTGCCCTGACTCCTAGAATGGGCGAATCACCAAGCCATAACAGGCATCTGCCACACATCCATCCATGCTCACCTTCCCTTCAGTCTCAGCTGCTGCCCCAAAGCCTGCCAGGGCCTGACCCAGCACCCCACAGGGCAGAGTCTGGATTTGGGATTGAGATGGACCCGACCCTGCCGGTCCTGCAACTGACCTCTCAGTAGCTCTGGCTCAGTTGTTAAACCTCAAAGCTCACACCCGGGCTAATGACACCTAGTGGAGGCTGGAAAAGAGCCGCTAAAAAGGTGGGTCCCCTGAGATTTACAGGGGTGTGTTCCTGATCTGGCCAGCAGAGGGCTCTGGTCACCTAGCAAAGACCGTGTCTCCAGGCACCTGAGAACCAGGCCTCCTCAGCCCCCTCCCCTCCTTCCAGCCATCCATTTTCATTAGCCTGCATTAATGCTCGGCGCGGAAGAAGCGTTTTTTCAGAGTTAGGTGTGTCACCACTCTTCTGTCAGAGAAGCAAATCAAATCACTGTCATTATAACACTCCCTTCCTCTGCCCACCTCATCGTTTCCTGGATGGAAATAGGTGTCCCAGTCAGGGGGTATAGCCCACAGGGAGTGAACGCTTGGGTATCTCCCTGATGTGTGGCCTGCAAAGGCCCATGGTATACAGACACACAGATGGCATCCCTGAGGTACTGGAACTTCATGGAGAGTGGATAGTTAGAGAAAAGCCTAGAATGGCTCCTGGGGGGGGGGGGG
>PVHY01034209.1:0-10594 GCA_004024945.1 Uropsilus gracilis | reverse complement strand
GGGATCACGGTTCGAGTCCTGCCTGGGGCCTGTAGCGAGACCTAGTTCCAAAAAAATAGCTGGGCGTGGTGGCGCGTGCCTGTAATCCCAGCTACCTGGGAAGCTGAGGCTGGGGATTGCTTGAGTCCGTGGTACCCTGGGCAATGAGAGCCTGCCGTTCCACGGGCAAAAATAGCGAGACCTAGTCTCAAAAAATAACCCAAAAAGACAAAAAAACACCAAAAAAAGACTTATCTACTGACTCCTTTAACCGAAAGGCCCAGGGGCATACTTCTGGCATACACCTGGATGCAGGTGCTGAGGGGTGTCTTAGCATTTCTGGGCTTCATGGCTTTCCTCTGGATCTCTGCTTCTTGGGTGTGCCCCAACCTCATGAGGGATAGCCTCCCAGCCCTGCCTTCGGAAAGCCTTCCCCCCTCAAATGGGTTTGCAGCTTGAATGCTAGGTATAGGCTGTCTCCAGCAGGGGCCTGGGCACGGCACGCTCAGGCCACAGTATTGCTTCTTTTACTCCTCTGAGCTGAGCTGGCCTCCTAGGACCTCTCCCCAGGAAGAATGATATCCCTTCCTATGGTCTCCTTAGCATGGTGCTTGTAACTGAGCGCGAAGACGCTTCCTTTCTCCTTCTGTCTTTGACCCTGGGGTGCCAGGCACCTTTACCGCTGGCCTGTTCGCTGCTGGACTCCCGGTGCCTGGAATAGTGCCTGGCATATTGCAGAGGCCCAGTACGTGGGCCTCAGGCTCCAGGGTCTCTGCCTGCTGAACGTACGGCCCCAAACACAGCAATGAGGTCATCTAATCCGGGGGACAGAAAACTGCCGGGAGAGTTTCTGGGACAGAGCTCTAGTAACTAGCGGGAGAGGAGTGAGGACGTGGCAGTGACCAGCCCTGGAGACTCGTCTCCCACAACCCCCTGCTCTGCTAGCCCCACTTACACCGTTCATGGAAATGGAGACTCCCAGCTGACCGGCACCTGTTTCCTGCGGCTTTATCTTCCGGGTTGCCGGGAGAGCTACCCAGCTCGGCCTGGTGGAAGGAGCACGCGGGCCGTCTGGCCTGCTCGCCGTACTTCCCAAACTGCCTTTCAAAGGGTGTGGGAGGATTTCTGTTCAACAGCAAAACAGGGTCACGTTGGGCCGGCTGGACTCGACGAAGTTCAGCGGATTTCCTTGACGGGGTGATTCTCAGCCTCTAACTAGCTGGTGAGCAGCATGTTCTCTAAGAACCTGTGGCTCCCCCCCGGGCCTCAATAGGCCCCCTCTCTCACCCTCGCGTGTCCTCATGCTGCCAGGAAACAGTCATGGACCTGGGCATATGGCGGAGCTGGTAGGGTCCCCAAAGCATGCGGACTTTTGGGTGCAACTGGGGAGCTGCGTACCCATGTGCGCCCAGCTCCTTCTAGTACAGGGGATAAGCTGGTTCACCTGTCTCTGGAGATACAGGTGTGTGTGTTTGCGTGTGTGTGTTTCTCCATGGCTCTGTGTGTGTATGAGTGTGTGAGCCCGAGTGTGTGTCTCCATGGCTCTGTGTGTGTGCATACACGTGTGTGTGTGTACACCCAGGGCTCTGTGTGTGCATGAGTGGGTGGGCCTGAACCTGAGCTCCCTGTGTGTGTGTGTGTGTGTGTGTGTTTCTCCATGGCTCTGTGTGTGTATGAGTGTGTGAGCCTGGACCTGAGCTCCCCGAGTGTGTCTCCATGGCTCTGTGTGTGTGTGTACACATGTGTGTGTACACCCATAGCTCTGTGTGTGCATGAGTAGGTGGGCCTGAACCTGAGCTCCCCGTGTGTGTGTGTGTGTGTGTGTGTGTGTTTCTCCATGGCTCTGTGTGTGTATAAGTGTGTGAGCCCGAGTGTGTGTCTCCATGGCTCTGTGTGTGTGCGTACACGTGTGTGTACACCCATGGCTCTGTGTGTGCATGAGTGGGTGGGCCTGAACCTGAGCTCCGTGTGTGTGTGTGTATAGATACACCCATGGCTTTCTGTGTGTGTGCGCCTGAACCTGAGCCCCCCCAATTTTCCCGTCTTGTCCCTCCTGTGTTGATGGGGCCCTGCTGGCTCTGTTGACGGGGCCATTCCCTGTCATTGGTGGCCATCGGGAGAGTCCTGAGTATAGTCACAACCTGATCAAATCTTCTCTTTCTCTTCCTCTCATCACAATAGGTCCAGAACAACCACCTTTGCTGAGGAACCTCCAAAAGTAAGTGGCACTGACCTCCCATGACGTAGGCATCTCATCTATGTGTGGCGGGGACCCAGGTCACAGCTAAGGGGCCTCAGCATCTGTTTCCTCCAGGCTCGGGGAGGAGGAGACAACAACCCAAGGCTGCAGGACTGACCATGCCCACACATCGCCCCGGGGTGTTGGCCACCTGTGCAGACTTGTCCCAGGTGGGGACACAGCCTTGCAGGTGGCCTGACCTTGGAGCCCTGTACTGGAATCCCCCCTGGGGCTCCCACTGACAGATACGGGGGGCCTGGCTGAGTTGAGTTCTGAGGCTTGGGGTCCGGTGCTTATGGATGGGTGAGCTTGGCTTCGGTTGCCCGTGGGATGCCCCAGGGATTGGCACTGCTGTCCCCATTGTCTCCGTATTAAGCTTTATTGAAAAACTGAAAATCTTCCCCAAAGTCTGCACGACCATATATTATGTGAACTCCCACAGGCCCGTTGGTGAAACTGTTGGTCAAGTTCGCTGTGGCTGCTTCATCTCTCTCCCCACTATAAAAATAGTCATATTCGTAGTGTTTTTTTGGTTTGTTTTTTGCTGACTCATTTGGGAGGCAGTTGCAGGCATGATGCCCCTTTAACCCTAATCCTTCAGCGAGTGTTTCGCAAGAGCAAGGCCATTCAGGCTCTTATATAAGTCTCAGTTATCAACCCCCGGACATTTAACATTGACACAATTCTCTTATCTAATCTATGGACCTTAATGGTATTTTGCTGATTGTCTCTATATATACAGGCGTGTTCCCCCCCCAGCTCAGGTAACAAGTGTTTTTAAAAGGGGGTCACTTTGCTACCAAGGTCTTCATCTTGATGAAAACATCATCACTGCAGGGGCTGTTGAAATGCTCAAGTCGTGGCATTCAGTCAAGGAGACGTGTGTGCACGCGCACGCATAAAAACACAGACTTGAAACTGAAACCAGAGTCTCAATGCTCACATCCTCACCTGCTCAGGCCTTCATTCTAGCCTGTTCCCCTATAGAAAGGAGAAGCCCGGCGGCAGTGCCCGGAAGCTGTTACAGCAGCATCCGCCAGTCATGTGATGTATCTCCGGCAAGGAGCCGGATCATCCTTGCAGGCGGGTGTATGACCCATTAGCAGATTCAGTCTGGAGTGGGGTTCCTCAAAGGAAGGTCATGACCCCTGACAAGCCCTTACAGTCCAGGACTGGAGTTCAGTTGACTGGGGGTCACCTAGGAAACCAGGACCCCAGCTTGGCTTGCTGCTGTTGGTGGTGGCTCCCTGCCACTCTCCCTTGCCATTGTGCCTCCCCACCAAGGCCATAGCCCACCTGGCCCTGTGAAGACAGTTCTGTGTGCTGGCACGAAGGCAGGTGTGTCTGTTGGTTCAGGACACCTCCCTGCGCAGCTGGTAGGTGGGCACGGGGCTGTCCTCACCGCGTCGGAGCCCTGGAGCCCTATCATACTCGTCATCAGCGTCAACAGGGGTAATCGCAAGCATTTATTGACCTCTTTAATGGCAGGCTGTGTGTGCAGCTGGTGTTTGACCCTACAGTGGAGGTGGGTGCTCCCAGCTTCGTAAAAGTAACAGGTCTATTTATTCATACTTAGCCAGCGCTGCACAGTACCTTCCAGCTCCCTGCCCACCTCACTGTAGCCCTGTGAGGGGGAGACACTGATACTATCTCCATTGCACAGATAGGGAAACTGAGGCTCAGAGATGAATTGAAGGATTTGAACCCCAAGTGGTCTGACTCTGGTGCACATACCACCTAGCTCTGCCCTCCCCCCACCCCGCCTGAGGCTGACTCCCTGTCCAGCCCCTTCCCAGGGCCTGAGCTGGTTAATGAGTAGCTTGTGGCAGCTGCTGTGAACCTGGAATGTGAGTTCTCCTTCTAGATAAAAAGAGTCCTGTGCAAGGGGCCCTGGCTCCCACCTGGGCTGATGGCTTTATAGGTGATAAATAGACGGAGGCTGGCTTTGGAGACTTGCAGGTCTGTTCTTGGCTGGGGGCCCATTACTAAAGAGGCAACAAGAGCTGAGAAGCAGGTTTTTGCTCTTGATTCTCACACCTGCCCGACACCACCTCCAAGCAGCCTTCTTGGTCTGCTCTTTTCAGAAGGGCTCCCTGGGCCCCTGATGTGGCAGGCAGCAGGATTTGGAGGGAGGTCTTGAATGAATAAACCAGCCGGAGTCATTCTTCCTGACAAAGGACACCCCTGAGTGGCAGGTCTGTGGAGGTGAAGTTGCATCGTCTTGGGTTCCAATGCTGGCTCTCCGGCTAGTCAGCAGTGTGACCTAGAAGGGAGTCACTGGACCTCTCTGAGCCTGGGCCTTTCCACCTGTGATGGGAATGGCACCCAGGAGCATGAGACAGATGGTGAATGGGGGGGGTCTGGGTAACAATCACTGTCATCACAGTGCAGTTTTGAAGTGCTTGATAAACCTGAAAGTCAGTCCTAAGCACCCCAAGATAATTTCTCACATCACCCTCCAGGCAGCATCCCCAAGAGCACCCCTAGCGCCCTTCACTTGAAAATCAGGTGTACCCTCTTGGGTGCCCAGGGTCATTTTTAGGGAGAGGGGAACCTCTCTGGGTTTGTCATGAGAATTTCCATAGAGCCTCACCCCCCACAACACTCCCCCAGTTTGGAAAATGGCAGGAAAGGGGGCGTTAGTCCCACAGATCTACGTGCCCATCTCAGCACTCTCCCGTGGAAACAGGATTGGAGAAAATTAGGGTTTATTGTTTTCCTTGCTTATGCAAATCATGTTTTTTTTAAATGTGGGATGTTTGACATTGTGTAAGTTTAAGGGTGAGCTTTATATCACGACATAGTTACACTAGCCAATTCTTCTGTCTGAGCCACATAACAATCACTTCTTCTGGTGTCGAGAGTAAGGTCTTTAATACAGAAAATTTGGGTGGCCCAGAAAGGTGCAAAGAATCCCCACCAACCAGAGATCACCATCTAAAAGGGCATTCGTGAATGCATGGGTCTTTGAAGATACATACATTATTTAACATTTCCTTTAGAAACGGAACTCAGTACAGCTGTGTAAGGGAACCAACTCTTCTCCCTCTAAATTCTGAGTCCTTTTCTGCGTCTTTCACCTTGTGAATCAGGGGTCAGAAAACTCTTCTTAGAGGGCTGGGGAGGAGGATGTGTTTGGGGTGAGATCACGAGGTCTCCCCTGGCGGTTACAGTTAGATATTGACAATATGCAAATGAATGGGTGTGGCTTGTGGTCAATAAAACTTTATTTAGTTTTGATAAATAAAACTGGATTTGGCCCAGGGCCTCAGTTAGTTGACCCCTGCTCTGGCTTGTTTTGATTTGTTTGGGTAATCCATCATTTATTTAATTAGTCCCTAGTGATGGGAGATGAGCCGTTCGCAGTTTCTCTTTCTTGTAAACCACTCTGCTGTGAACACTTTTTTGCTTTCTATTTTTAATTGTGGTAAAACACACGTAACATAAACTTGACCGTCTTTACCATTTTTAAGCCCACAGCCAAGCAGTGCTAAGTGGGTTCAGGGTGCCTTGGGACCGGTCAAACACTGGACTGAGTCATCTTCACCCTTGGGTCAAGAGATGGGCTTGCTAGCTGGGGTGGGAGTGGGGGTGTCTGTTGAGAAGATGTGGGTGCTGGCTGGCAATTCACTGACCCTCCAGAGCTGCCTGACTTGACTTGGGGCTCCAAGAAGGCATGCTGCCCCCTCCCTAGGGAGCCCTGCTTCCTGGGGCTTTAAGATGAGGATTTAAAACAATGTGCCCCAAGAGGTTGCTATGCGGTCTGCTGGCCTTCCTGATTTGGGGGATAATGTAACACCCCAGCCAGTCGATGGCTGGGAAGACTCAGGCAGACCCCGAGGCTGGAAACTAGACCAGTTGGAGGAGCTGTGTGGTCAGACTGAGCTCAGGTGTCTGCTGAATCTGGGTGTGACTGTCTCCCCATCCCTACCTTACTGTGTGGCCTCTGCCTTTCTGTGCCCCCAGGGTCTTCTGTCCACAAGAACTTGATGGTGAATGATGCAGTTTCCTGTCTGGTTGACATGAGGCTCAGTGGGGGGGAGAGAAACATGGACGTTCTTGTGTGCAGTGGCTGGCCCGTAGCAGTCGCTGCTGGACGGTGGTTATTACTACAACTGTTCCTCGTGCTGTGTGTTATTTCTGGCATGTCTGTCCCAGGAAGTCTACATAGCTGAATAGCCTTCGTCTGCTTGTAATGCCTGCATTCTCGCCCAACATGGGCATTTTCTCCCCAGGTAGCAGGTGAGGTACGTGCCACTCCAGCACGTGCTGGCAGTTCCAGCTTGGCCCCATGTGGTGCTGGGAGCTGGGGTTTGGCTCAGGCCTTGCTGTTTAGTCCTCACACCACAGCAGCAAGGACATGGAGGCTCGGGGCCCCCAGGGCCCTTCTGTAGCTTCACCTGTGCTGGGAAAGCTGGCTCTCAGGTGGCGAGAGGGTGCATCTTGCTACTCCCAGCAAGAGTGAAGGGGGATTTCTTCAAGGGGTGTGGTGTTCCCTGCACTGCTAACAATACTCCAGCCCCAGCCGGGGGTCTGCAGTTTAGCTCATTCTCTCGTGACCCACATTACGGACCTGGAGAACCTGGCAATCACCTCCTGGCCCACAGGGAAGGCCCGTCCTTCCCACCCCCCAGAGGCCCATCGCAGGTCTGTCCAGGCAGTCACCTGGGCTTCTCACTGACCTGCCGTAGACGTCTCAAGGATGCCCTTCTTGAGGCCAGTTCATGTGCTAGAGCAGCTTTGAGAGGCTTCGAGAACTCACGCGCCTTTGACTTTCTCCTACCTTGTTATAAAAGGATAACTCAGAAACACGCCCACGGGGGAGGGCTGAGGGCAGGAGTGGGGAAGGGGTGTAGGAGGCGGGAACTAGGAGGGGCACAGAGCTTCTGTGTCCTTTCCAGGCCCTCCACTCTCCCCAAACTTCCCCATATTCCCAGCCTAGGAGTTCTCTGGGCCCCCTCTCTTTTGGGTTTTTGTGGTGGCTCCCCATACAATAAAATCCTTTTCCACTGGTGAGTGAGCTCAGCCTCCAGCTGCTCCCCTCTCTGTGGCTCTGGGGGTGGGGGTGGGGGTGGGTTTGGAATGTCCAACCTTCCGAACAGAGTTGGTTCTCCAGGCAACTAGCCCTCCTCTTTGGGTGAGTTCTAACAGTCACTCTATTGGCGTGACAAAAACATCTTCATTGCTCTCCTTACTTAGGAAATGATCAGAGTTTTAGCAAGTCAGTGCCAGAAATGGGACAAAGACCAAATATATCCTATTATAAATCACAGCATGACAGGGTTTTTTCAGAAATGGACAGAGCTGCCCACTAGGTGAAACCTGAGAGAGGTTCCAGAAGGTACTACCATCTGTTCGTCTGTTCTGTGCCAGCAGATAGTCCAGGAACCCAGGTGCCCCAAAGCAGGAGTGCCCAGGGTCCCTGGTGTTGCCGTTTCTGGGTTTGGAAGAACTGGCTCCCTCGGGCACCCTGAGGAAGGGGCTCTGGGCCAGTATTCAGGCGCACTTGCTGAAGGGCCCCCCATTGTTAGGAGTCATGTGTGGAACGAAGAAGAAATTGAGGCAGAGAGATGGATGGTGATCTGTGAGGCCGGCCCACAGAATGGGGATCCTGGAATCCAAAGGTCCAACTTTAATGAAGTTGTGATGTCCATTCTGTACCCCAGCAAGGAAATGTTAAAATGACGTGACGAGGAAGGAGCAAAGCGTACGTGACACGCAGCAGGGAGGATGCAGGGATGGGCGATAACAGGAGAATTTACCTGTGGGGTCAATGGTCATCACTAATAGGTCATATGTCTCTTAGGACATTCCAAAGAGGTTAGGAAGCTGGGTTACAGGTGAGAGACGTGCTGTTGCCCACCCTCTAGTGTGCCAGAGGGGGCTAGAGAGACAGGAGGTGTTCCTCTTCTCTGAAGCTCATCTCTCTACCTGCTTCCACATTCCACACCCCATGGCACCTCCATTACCTCCCTACTTCAGCCTGTTGGGAGAGCTTGGGCACTTCCCTCTCCGGAGTGATTTTCCCAGGGTAGCTTTGGGGCCTGCTGTGCCCTAGCGCGAGGGTCCCTTTCCGAGTGGGATCTTCTCTGTAAAACAGGAAATATGCACATGCCCCCACCCCATGGCATCCCTGTGTGCTTAAGAAAAGGGCTGACTCTTGACCTATCAGCTGGGGTACATCCTCCACTGGTGGTCGCGGGGACCCCTGCTCTCTACTTGTCCCTCTGTCAGGCCAGATGGGTTTTGAATCTCCTGCTCCTCTCTGTTCCTTACTCCCATCCCCACCTCACCTGGCTTGTGCCTCTTGCTGACCCCCAGGTCCCTCCACCCCAACCTCTCCTCTCCAAGCTCTTGATCTCGCTGGGGCCTGAGTCTGCCTCGCTACCACCTGCCGCAGGGAACATAGTCATCACTGGGATTTCAGGGCTGCCTGGTGCTGTGAGCTCACGCTTGTCTTGCCACTCCCGGGGCTCTCCTGGGCGTCCTGCCTGCCCTAACCATCTCTGTCCCTGTCACCTGAGCTTTCTCTTGCCCATCCAGTTACCAGGTCCCAAGAGGACAGGGCTGTTGAGGGACCCCAGCCTGGGTCGGAAGGATGCCGTGGCCGTTAGTGTCAGTCCCGGGGCAGGCCAGCGGCCGGTGGGCCAGGGTTGTCTACGTGGACACTTGTCTTGGAAATTTGGAAATGGGGAGGAGTCAAGAAGGCTGCCAGGTCTGTGTTGCCACCAGGCGAGAGGCTGCCTATGGGTGGGAGGGAAGAAAAGGGCACACCTTTGGGAGAGTGCGTGACCCCAAATCACCGTCACTGCCAGGTGGAGGTTTTCGGACCTGGCAGCCAGGCTCTGTGACCCCTCCTATTTCCCGGTCTTGTAGTTTGTGCTGGTGGTGGGGGTGGGGCCAGATTAAAATAGAGGGCATCCAGCTCAGTTAGGTATGCAGATCCTCAGCGAGCAGCTTTGCGGTACGTGGCTGGGCTAAGTCTGACCTCGTTTGTCCAGCAGCCCAGGTTGGTGTTTGAGACTTGAGGGTTTGGTCCTCAGGGATCCCAAGACCAGGGTACCCCCAGGCCTGGCCCTCTTTACTGCAAGACTCTTCAGATGCTGCCGCCTTCGGCCTTTCTTGTCCAGATGGCAGGGGTGGGGGGGTCCACCTGCCGGGTCCAGTTTCAGCACGGACATGTACACTGAGCACCTGCTGGGTCCAAGCCCGGAGTCAGCCCTGTGAAGGCTCCAAAGTGGCAACTAGGTGCTAGGTGATGTCACCGTGGCCACCCAGGGGAGACGGGCCTGGCGGGCTTCCGGCCTCAAGCTCTCCACCCTGCCCTCACCTTCCCCAGGGTGCTGTCCAGTGGGACCCTGCCTCCTTTTCCAGATTATTCCTTCTGGACCTTCTCTTGCCATGCTGTGCTCTCATACCTTTTATTCGTCATTCATACTCACTTGCTCCCTTATTGAGCACCTGCTGTATACCAGACACAGTGCTGGCAATGGAGATAGAACCTAGAGTAAGGCCAGTGGGAAGGACAGACATAAATGATCACGCAGATTATTGCAAAGTGGTTTTAGAGTGGACAAAGGCTCTAAAACTCAATGTGTACACCCATGGGGCTGGGGCCCCCCAGGGTGGAAGAGGGAAACAGCCAAGAAGGTGGCCACCCATGCCTTATCATCATGAGCTTCTCTGTGCAAGTTCCCATCCATCCTTTCTCCTGATGAGCTTCCAGAGGCTCAGAGAGGGGCAATGTCCTGCCCAAGGTCACACAACACCTTGACACCTGGCCTCCTCCCCTCAGAACCCCCCTCTTTGTCCTAATGCTGTCAGGAGTGTCTGCTTAGCTACTTCCTGGCTGTGCCACCTTGGGAAGTCCCATCTCATGCCCAGCTGCATCTATAAAACAGAGATGGTGGGTTGACCAGCCCAGGAGAAGAAAGCAGTTGGTATATTATTTGCACAGTGCCTAATGCAAATATTTATTTGGTGTCTTCTTAGGGATGCCACAATAAAGGGCCTTCAGGGACGACTGAGTCATACCAAGCAATCCGGGCATCCGTGAAGTTTTACCTACCTGGGACAGAACCAGAAAGCTGGGGCTCTGGCCAGTTCCCTTGGGGTACCTCTAACACGCCCACACTCCTGGCCTCCTCAGCCGCCATCCCAAGACCCAGCCTGGAGACCTTGTGCTGCTGATGTTTTGTTGCTAGCCCATTTGAGAAATGCACCTATTTTTCTTTTTCTTTTCTTTTTTTTTTTTTGAGACCAGGTCTCACTGTTTTTGCCCGTGGAACCGCAGGCTCTCGTTGCCCCGGGTACCACGGACTCAAGCCATCCCCAGCCTCAGCTTCCCAGGTAGCTGAGATTACAGGCGCGCGCCAC
>PVHY01034208.1:0-10593 GCA_004024945.1 Uropsilus gracilis | reverse complement strand
GCCACCGTGCCCGGCTTGCTTCTATCTGATTTTTAAGATATCTCTCTGAGGTCCAAGTCCCTTCCTCCCAGATCCCCCTGCCCACTGGCCTCGAAGGTGATCCGCGAATGGCGCTGCACGGCCAGGTCGGCTATGTTGACTCGGTTAAAGATGACGTTTTCTATGCAGCCGCGGAAATTATGCCGGTAGCCGAGGTTCTTCTGCGCGGCGCCCACCAGGCCCCCGATGAACATCTGCGGGCGGGGTGGAGAGTGAGGATACACCGCTGGCGCTCTCCTGCTGCAGGCCGGACTTTATAGAAGAGGTAAAGCACACATTCCCCCGTATCCTAACCGAAGCTGGAAGCTCACCGGGCTTTGAGGCTTGGATTGGAGCCCCACTCCACCATGTATTGGCTGCATGCCCCTTGGGCAAGTCAGGTAACCAGACTGGGGTTCTTTTTTTTTTTTTTTTTTGAGACTAGGTCTCGCTATTTTTGCCCGTGGAACCGCAGGCTCACGTTGCCTGGAGTACCACAGACTCAAGCAATCCCCAGCCTCAGCTTCCCAGGTTGCTAGGATTACAGTCAGGCACCACCACGCCCAGCTATTTTTTGGGACTAGGTCTCACTACACACCCCTGGTGGGACTCGAACCACTATCCCTAACCCCAGCCCGGGCTTCCTAGGCTGCCACCTACAGGCATGCGCCACCATGCCCGGTCAGTCTGGGGTTCTTTGTCTGTACCTAGGTCTTAGGGACTCCCCAGAGTTGGGCAATTCAAGAGAGCAATTTCCTCTTCTTGCCCACTCTCCAAATCAGCATTGCCCACCCCGGCCTCCATAGGGCCGAGAGTGGCACCAGGAAATCTGCACCGAAGAATGAGATCAAACTTTCTGGTGAGCAGAATCAGCAAAGGGCTGCTACGAGATTCAGGAGTTGGAGGGCAGGTTCTCAACGCTGAGAAGTTCTGAGAGGCGTGTTGACCCCTCCCCCTCCCATCCCGGCCCCGCCCTCCAGGCAACCAGCCACTGAGAACCCCAGCCGGCCAAATCGCCAAATGCACCTTGCTTCTGGGCTCACCTCATTGTCCAGGTTCAGTCTCTCGAAGTCTCCGTTGAGCACAAAGCGCTGCACGTAGCCATCCAGCGTGAAGTTTGCATCCCGGCCATATCGGTCCACGCGAACGTAATGCCAGTGCTGGTCGTTGAGCACGCCTCCCGCGCTCAGGGAGGTGTGTCCAGGCCTAGGCTGGATGGGGCTGCTGCCTGTGGGTGAGGTGGGGCAGGGTCAGCCCGACACCTGGAGAACCCTGAGAGCCCTAGCCCAAAAGTGGAACAGCAGCTGGCCGCCCTGGAGAGCCTGCAGGGGAAGATGGATCCACCGGAGCCTGGGGTGGAGAATGGCGTTTGGGAGTATGGAGCTGTTTCCAACTCATCATGGCGATGCTATGGAAAGTTAATGAGATACAAAATAATAATAAAATCGGCCGGGCATGGTGGCGCATGCCTGTCGGTGGCAGCCTAGGAAGCCACGGCCAGGGATCGGGGTTCTAGTCCCGCCTGGGGCCTGTAGCGACCCTAGTTCCCCCAAAATAGCTGGGTGTGGTGGTGCGTGCCTGTAATCCCAGCGACCTGGGAAGCTGAGGCTGGGGATTGCTTGAGTCTGTGGTACCCCGGGCAACGTGAGCCTGCGGTTCCACAGGCAAAAACAACAACAACTATAACAACGAAATAATAATAGAACCTCTGTGGGTACACACGCGTGTATATATTTATACAGGGGGCAAACAGGCTGGGGCGGTGCCTTATCCAAGATCATAGCCCCAGCAGGTGGTAGAGCTGAGGCTGGCACCCAGTTCTCCCGACTCTGAGCCTAGTGGTTTGCTAGTACCGGTTATTACACGGGAAAGGCGGGCTGGTCCAAGCCCGCAGGCGAGGTCGGCAGTGGCCCGGACAAACACGCCTCCAGGGTCGCACGGGGTTGCTAAGCTCACCCAGGCTCATGTGCAGCAGCAAGTGCGCCCCCTGCAGCTCAAGAGTCACGTAGTCGCCCTGGGCGCCCTCGGAGTGCAGCAGGAGCCCGTCTTTCTCTTCAGTCTTGAAGCTGAAGGCGATCACGTCCCACAGGCTCTGGCTGACTCCTCGCGGGAAGCGGTAGGAGATGGCATCATCGCCGTCGAAATACAGCACGTCAGACTCTACGCACAGGACCGCAGGTGGGCCGGGGATCCGGGAGACAGTCTCCCAGGCCCCTCCACCATGCCCGCCCCCTTACTGTAAGGGCAGCCGTAGAGGCCGAGCCTCAGGCCGATCTTGCCACGCGGGTTCCACGCCAAGGGCACGATGCGGATGTAGCGCGCGGTGAAGTGGTAGTGCAGGTCGTGGCGAACCACCGCGGATTCGTTCACGTTGCCGAAGAAGGTCTGAGGGAAGAGGGGAGAGGAATGACTACTCCTTACTCTCTATTTCCCTTTTCCACGGCCTCCCAAGTCCCCGTGTTGTTGGTTTTTTTTTTTTTTTTTTTTTTTTTGAGACTAGGTCTCCTGTATTTTGCCCGTGAAACCACAGGCTCACGTTGCCAGGGGTACCACAGACTCAAGCAATCCCCAGCTTCATCCTCCCAGGTAGCTGGGATTACAGGCAGGCGCCACCACACCCAGCTAGTTTTGGGGGGACTAGGTCTCGAACCGCGATCCCCAGTCCCAGCCGCGCTCCATAGGCTGGCGCTTACAGGCACGCGCCACCGTGCCCGGCCCAAGCCCCTGTTGTCATACCAGTCATTTGACTTCAGGACAGCAACCACTGCTTGACAGCTGTCTGCAACGCTTGTAGCAGTCACCCTAGCCTGCAGTCGCCCTTCCCCCAACACACCACCTAGTATTTCTAAAAACTCAACTCAGATGTCCCCTCCTTGGAGAAGCTCACCCAGATTTTACCCTAGTGTGCTAGAAACTTGGAGTCAGGAGTGCCTTGCACACATCACATAGCAGACTGACAGTCCCACTGGATGGAGTCCCCAGAGAGGAGTTTTTTTGTTTTTGTTTTGTCTTGTTTTGTGTTTTGAGACTAGGTCTCGCTGTTTTGCCTGGGGAACCATAGGTTCACATTGCCCAGGGTACCACGGACTCTAGCCATCGCCAGCCTCAGCTTCCCAGGTAGCTGGGATTACAGGCGCGCACCACCATGCCCAGCTATTTTTTGGAACTAGGTCTCGCTAGGGGCCCCAGGCGGGACTCAAACCATGATCCCTAGCCCCAGCCGCTTCATAGGCTGAAGCTTACAGGCACGAGCCACCGTGCCCGGCCGGGTCTCACTATTTTTGCCCGTGGAACCGCAGGCTCACGTTGCCCGGGGTACCACAGACTCAAGCAATCGCCAGCCTCAGCTTCCAGGTAGCTGGGATTACAGGCGTGTGCCACCGGGCCCAGCTATACCCAGAGAGGAGTTAACTGCTCCTCATCTGTGCCCTCACCAGTGCCTTCTCTCTTTCCCACAAACCCTGGCTGTGCCAAGCCCAAGTCCCAGAGCTGAGGAGGCTCCCCAAGTGCCTGCCCTGGCGTCTGGAGTACCGAGTTGTGCCCACGCTGGTAGAATGGTGTCCAGCTGTCCACACGGTCGCCATAGAGCAGCATGTAGTGTGTGACCCAGTCCCACGAGTTAAAGGAGCCCTGCGTGGCCACAGCCCGGATCCGGTGCTTCTTCATTAAGTCTATCTGGAGCCAGGGATTCGGGTCCCCAATCCGAGGAGACCATCCGCTTATGCCTGGAGAAGGGGCAAGTGTTTCATGGCTGGGTCCCTCTTCGCCCCTAGCCCCACCCATCCAAGGTGAAGCCTCACTCACCATGCAGCCGGGCAAAGCGGGGTGCAGTGAAGAGCCCATAGTAGGAAGAAGCACCCAAGGAGCGATAATACAGGGGCCCGACCAGCTCTTCGTTACAGCCATCTGGGTTGGAGGGAAGGACATGTTGGTCAGGGCGCTCCCTCCCAGGCCCTACTAAAGCCTGATCCATCGAGCACTTGGAGCTTGCCCTTTCCTTACCCCCACCCCCACCCCTGGCAATCCAGCCCCACCTAAAGTCTCTACCCAACCCCCCCCCAAGGGCAATCTAACTTCTACCTCTGGGGGAACCCGTAGGCCAGCTCCTCCCTAGCGCTGTACCAGGGCAGGTTCCGCACTCCCCCAGCCACTCTCCGGAGCCTCAACATCTTTCAGAACCCGAATTAGCTCAAAACACCAGTACAGCCCCAGCCTTAGCATATATTCCATTCATCAGCACCCCCAAACCCGTACCCACCCCAAATTCAGGCCCATGTCCCAGCCTCAGCCGGTCTTAGCAGCGTCAGCAGCTCCATGTCCATCCAACCTTAGCATCATCAGGGTGACCAATGCCTGCTTGGATCCCCAGCCATCAAGGACAGCCCTGGACCCAAATCCTAGCTGCTGGTTCAGCACCATCGGCCAGCCCCAGTCCCTGGCGAAGTCTTAACCTTAGTAGGGTCACCAACTCCCCCCTTGTCCCCAACCCTCAGACCCAAACAAGCTTCCATTTGGATCCCAAACCCCGCCCGGTTGGCTCCGTCTTCCGCTGGGAGCCCAGAACCAGCCCCAGCCCCGGCGCGCGCGCCAGCCTCGGAGCTGCATTGCGGAGCGCGGGGGAGAAGCGGAAAAGGCTGGCAACCTGCGAGCGCGCGCCGGCCGCGAGGGACCCGCGACCACCCAGCCGCAATGCGGTGCGGGACCCGCCCTGCAGGCTCTGGACTCCCGGACCAAACCCTGCCTGCCTCCGAGCCCCGCACTCACAGTAGCCCCAGCCCTCGGCGCCTGAGACCGCGGCCAGCAGGATGCAGAAGAGCCGGAGGCGCATCTTGCAGGGCTGACGGGTCCCGGCGGCCGCCTCCCCTGCCGACTCCGGCTAGGGCTCCAGTTCGCGCTCCGGCTCCCAGCTCTCCTCCTGGGGTTCACAGCGGGTCGCCGCCTCTCTCCTTGTCCACCCCTCCCTCCCTCCTCGACCCCCCCCTTCTCCCTTCTCCCTGTCGCTCCGGGTTCTCCGCTGTTCTCTTTCTCCTCTCCTTTCCACCCTCTCTCCTCTCACCTCCCCCCTACCCCAGCCTCTCTCTCCTGCACGCACCGCTTTCCCGGACCCCGCGCAAGCGCGCGCCTCAGCCCTGTTGAGAAAGGGAGGGGGTAGAGAGGCTCCGGCCGCCGGGAAATACCCTGAATAACCCGAGCTTGGCCGGGACTGGGGCTGTAAGGGTGGGGGAAGGGAGCTTCGGGCTGCCCAGGAGGTCGTGAGGATTCCAAAAAAATAAAAAAGGGAGGCAGGAGGGCTGTTGCCCGAGACAGACGGGAAGAATAGTCAGTGAAAGAAATGACGTTTTCTGAGGCAAGGTGCGCTCCAGACACCGGCGCTGGCGCCCTCCTGACCCTGTGCGTTCGCATTTCCACCTTATCCTCCACTTTGCAGATTAAAAAAACCTGAGGCTCAGAGAGGTCAAGAAACTCGCTGAAGATGCAGCTAGCAAAGGCTTTTCCAATGCCCATAACTGTTTTACCGGCTGGACAAAGAGAAATTCTCGGGGAGAGGGCTAGGGGGGTGGGGAGGAAAGTTATTCAGAAGAGACCCACAGACCCCTAGCCCCCACCTCCCCACCTCTCTCCGCCCCTTCCTTCCTGTCCCTTTGATTAAACCTCTCCCTCAGTGACTGCACCTCAGACACTCGAAGAACCAGAGATGCCGGCGGAACCTACAGAGCAGGTGTGAGTGGGGGTTGGGCGAGGGCTGCAGAGAGGGAGGGCAAGGGGAATGTCGTCCCCACTGGCAACAGGCCTCTGCCGCCCTGTGACCTATCCAGGATGCCCGGAGCCATCTGGGGCCAGGGTCCTACAGACAGATGGGAGTGGTGAAGTGAGGGTGAGACTGGGGGACAGGACTGGGGTGAAGGGGGGCACCCTAAACCAAAAGGGGCAGGTCCCAACCGAGCAGAGAAAACCTGAGCCTCAACCCTCCAGGCCCCCTTGTCATGAGTCCCGGAGACACCGGAGGGCTAAGGAGGGGAGAAGGAAAGGAAACAGAAACCGTCAGATCAAGCAAGGAGTTCAGGTCCAGGTCTGAGGCAGAAGTAGCCAGTGGGCTTTTTTTTCCAGGAGAGGGCGCTGCAAAAGGAACTGGCGCTCCAAGGCATATCAGTACGGAGATGTGGCCTGTGGAGAACACAGATGCTTCACATTATTCATTTTTTTCATATCCAACAAACCCCATTTTAAACAACCCAGTCAGGTGGGCTGGAGAGCATTTCTAATCTTTGCCTTGCATATTAGGCAGCTGAGATCCAGTCAGAAAGAGCAAATGATTTGCCCAAGGTCACCCAGGAAGCAGGAGGGGTGCCCTGGAGGCCAAGGCCTGGGGGGGGGGGGTTGAAAAAAGAATTTGGAGTGGTATCTCCTCCATACTGTTGTATCTGGTCACACGCGGCTCCCAGCTTGGAAGGCATGTGTGGGAGGGGCAGGTGTGTGGAAGAGGTCTCATAAGGTCTTTCCTCTCATTTTGACTTCCCAGGCCTCCTGGGCTTTCTACTCCGGGGAAGATGAGGCAGCATACTCCGCAGAGCCGCTGCCAGAGCTCTGCTACAAGGCGGATGTTCAGGCCTTCAGTAGGGCCTTCCAACCCAGTGTCACCCTGATGGTGGCAGCGCTGGGTCTGGCTGGCAATGGCCTGGTCCTTGCCACCCACCTGGCAGCCCATAGGGTTGCCCGCTCACCCACATCTGCCCACCTGCTCCAGCTGGCCCTGGCCGACCTTCTGTTGGCCCTGACCTTGCCCTTTGCTGCAGCTGGGGCTCTGCAGGGCTGGAGTCTGGGAAGTGCCACCTGCCGTGCTATCTCGGGTCTCTACTCTGCCTCCTTCCATGCTGGCTTCCTCTTCCTGGCTTGTATCAGTGCTGACCGGTACATAGCCATCGCCAGGGCCCTCCCAGCGGCGCGGAAGCTCTACCAGCCCAGTCGCGCCCACTTGGTCTCAGTCTTCGTGTGGCTGCTGTCTCTGCTTCTGGCGCTGCCGGCTCTCCTTTTCAGCCAGGATGGGCAGCGGGAAGGCCAGCGACGTTGCCGGCTCGTTTTCCCCGAGGCCCTCACGCAGACGGTGAAGGGGGCTACCGCCGTGGCGCAGGTGGTCTTGGGCTTCGCGCTGCCGCTGGGCGTCATGGTGGCCTGCTACGCGCTCCTGGGCCGCACGCTGCTGGCCGCCAGGGGGCCAGAGCGCCGGCGCGCGCTGCGGGTTGTGGTGGCTCTGGTGGCAGCCTTCGTGGTGCTGCAGCTGCCCTACAGTCTCGTCCTGCTACTGGACACCGCCGACCTACTGTCTGCCCGCGAGCGGAGCTGCCCCGCCAGCAAGCGCAAGGATCTCGCACTGCTGGTGACGGGAGGCTTGGCCCTCGCCCGCTGCGGCCTCAACCCCGTCCTCTATGCCTTTTTGGGCCTGCGTTTCCGCCAGGACCTGCGGAGGCTGCTACGGGGTGCGGGCTGCAGCCCAGGACCTCACTCCCTCAGCCGCTGCCCCCGCCGGCCCCGCCTTTCTTCCTGCTCCGCTCCCACTGAGACCCACACTGTCTCCTTCGAGGACAGCTAGGGCTTCGAATCAAGAAGGAGTGGGCTGAAGAAACATTCCAGGGAGGAGAGCTGGCTGGGGGAAGGCTGAGAAAGTGGTAGGCACCTAAGTGAATTGCTTCTGTACCTTGTCACATTATGTTGATAACATGGAAATGAGATGCAACCCAACAACTGTTACTATTTTTGAGTCACCGACTTGGAAGTGATTTGTAGCAGGGCAGAGCCGGAGGCTCAACCCCTCCCCCCCCACATACTCACATCACACTTGTCTCGGTGGAAGGCTCTCAGGGTCTGGGTGTGGGTTACTGAGACTACTAACGCTCTAGCCACTGACACCCCCACTACTTTCATCCAGTTTCTGAGAACAGGGGTGAGGTGGGAAAGCAGCCAGACAGGAGGGGTGGGGGTTCCTCTCCTATTAGTGCAAGGGAGAGCTTTCTAACAACTAGAGTACTATCCAGTAATGGCCGCCTTAGCATGTGCGGGGTTAGTTGCCAGGCCTCTGGAATAGTCAGGCTGGGGTTGTCAGGACTGTGTGTACCTGTGTATGGTGTGGGGGTAGGGATAGGGGTCAGGAGATTCCCCCCCCCCACTGGGTGGGTTTTGGATTCGATTTCCCCTTTACAATTCCTTCTAGGTTTCTGTGGTGGAAAGGAAAAAAAAATTAAAGATGAGTTGGAGCTTTTTCCCTTGGCAAAAAAACCAAGGAGAGAATTCCAATTTGCAAATTTACAAAAGTGCGTATCACGGGCGTCGTGGGGGTGGGGTGACTGTCCCTCTCCATCTTTCCTGACAAGATCATAGGGAATGCCCTGAGCATCCCGGAGGGAGGTAGACAACGGAAAGAACTCTCTGCCGGCTAGGGACTGGGGGTCGAGGTGCGGAAGAGAGTCTATGGTCGTGGTGTTTTCATCTCTAGGACACCACTTTCCTCTGGGGCGAGGGCAAGGCGGGAGTGGCCTCTTGAGAGGGTCTCATTGACTCCTGGCCTTTGTTTCACTCAATCAAGAGAGACAGGATGGTGTTCACGTGCGACAATTCTCGCAGTTTAATATCCGGTCAGTGAAGCCACCGGACCACTCAAGCAAGGAGTCTGGAGTCCAGGAACCAGAAGGGCCGGGCGGGGCGGGGAGGTCTCCTGGGAGGCGCTGGCCTGGTGTCCCCGCCCCGTCCTGCCCCGCCCAGTTAGAGCTAGCTAGCTTTCCCAGAGCCAACGGTGGCTGAGACCTAAAGTCACGGCCTTAAGATCCAGGGGCCAGAATCCAGAGAAAGTCCAGATCCATAAAGGGTCCCATACGCCAGCCACTGGGGGGCCGACCCGTAACCCTCCGGAGACCGCGGGAAGAGCCGCTGAGTCAGCAACGCAGGCGCGCGCCCGCGGGGCCCTGACCCCGCCCTCCCGAGGCCCCGCCCCCGCTCGGCGTCTGGTTAACTCCTTCCGACGCGGAGTGGTGGGCTAGTACCCCGGGAGGCCCCCACCCTATTCCGAGACTACAGAATCCGAACCCACTCTCCCACTGGAACTCAGTGACCTGTGGGCTCTAAACTAGACCATTTCCGACCTAGGTCTCCGCTTTCCCGGAGTCTCAGTCTCAGCTCCTTCACTTCAAAAAGGAGGTGATTCAGCCTGGAGAACTAGACTCCTGGGCCACCTCGAGAGCTGTGTCCCGCGCAAGAATGAACACCCTCGGTAGCCGAGGTGCGCTCCTTTCTCAGAGACCCTGAGACGACACAGGGGGCAGCGGTCGGGGACCTCCTCCACGCCGAAGCTCAGTCTCAGGAGGGCTTTTCATCTGCTAGCCGGTGAGCCAAGAGTTAAATCGAGAGCATGAAGGCGGGCTTCCGTGACGTCACCGGCACTCCGCGTCTGACCTCAAAGATTGGGGCGTGGCCAACCTCGCACGCTCCCCTCCCTCCCGACTCCCCTGCCCCTCCCCGCTGTCACCCAGCCAGGGGCACATGATGCAACCCGCCGTGGTTTCAATCTGTTGATTGGTGGCCGCGCCCGGCGCCAGGCACAGGGATTGGGCAGGGGAGGCTGTGACGAAAACTGGACCCTGCCCTGTAAAGAAGGGAGGAGAGAAAGAGGGAAAAGGGGGGGGCCCCCGGCAGGCCGGGGGTTGGGGAGGCGGGGTCCGGGCGCTGTGCTTCTGGCGCGCCAGTCCCGGGGCTGCAGGGAGCGCAGCACGCGCAGCCCGGGCCCCGGCCACCGGACGCCCTACCGGACACAACCCTCCCTGGAGCTTGGACAACTGCCCACCTCGGACACTGCACCGGACACTGCCCCCCACAGGGCTGGACACTACAACGGACATTACTTCTCAGCTCCGGACATTGCTCCCTCCTTCCTCCACTCCCGCCCGGGGCCCTGGACGCTTTTCCCTCCTCCCCCTCCGGGGGCCCGGAGACTGACCCCCCCCACTCTAGCTCGCAACCCCTTGCACCCCAGCTCCAGACACTGCCTCCTCCCTGTCCCCTTCCTCCTCCTCCTCCTCCCACTTCATCTTTCCTTCGCTCGGGTCGGAGCCCTGCCAGTTTCTTCGACCCCCTGCAGCTCGGCCCCGGCTGCCCGCGCCCCCATCCCCCGACTCCTCGTCCGGATGCCTCTCCCCGGGGGATTGTGGTGGCTGCTCTGCTGCCGTCGAGGCTTTACTCTCCTGCACCGGGACTACGGGGACGGCGAGCTTAGCGGGGACGGGGACGAGGACGAGGATGAGGAGACATTTGAGCTACGGACCCCGAGTCCAGCGGGCGGCGGGAGGGTAAGTCCCGGGAGGTTTGGAGCCTTGTCTCAATCTCTCTCGCTGCAACCAGCCGTCACGCCTGATCCTGCTCCAGACTCCAGCCAGACGTGCTCTTGGCGGACTGGGGATGTGGGAGAGGTTTTTGTCGGGGGCTGCACGCCCCCGGGAGCCCAAGGAGCAGCTCCGTTCTGGATGTGCCTGTGGGCCTCGCGCAGCACGCTGGGCGCTGTCCACCTGCTGGGGGCCCTGAGGCAGGGGAGGC
>PVHY01034207.1:0-10596 GCA_004024945.1 Uropsilus gracilis | reverse complement strand
CCTGGGAAGTTGAGGCTGGGGATTGCTTGAGTCTGTGGTACCCCGGGCAACGAGAGCCTGCGGTTCCAAGGGCAAAATAGCGAGACCTAATCTCAAAAAAAAAAAAAAAAGAAAAGAATTCACATTTCCCCATCAGTCTCAAACATTTTTGTCATAGTCTGCACAAGGGAAGAGCCTGGTCGGGCCAGCACATCTCAATGCATTGATCGCTCTTACAAGATAACTGTTTCACAGCCACAGAACCACCTCTCTCTTTTCCCTCTTTGTGTTGTATTTGTTGGAGAGACTGGGTCAGTTGCCCCCATCTAGATGTGGCTGACTGCCTGCTCTTGGGGAAGGAGTTCATGTTCCTCTGTCTCTGTCTTTCTGGAAAAGTAGCACTTGGATCTACCATCTCAGTTGGCTTCTGGTTTGATTTTTTGGCAATATCTCTTATATGACACGGTATCCCTCCCTGTGGAGGCCCTTGTGCCTGGCAGCCTTTCTTTGTAATGCTATTGACTACAGGCACTCAAGGCCTCCATCTGTTGCTTTGTTCCTGGGCTGAGCACAGCATCTGGCGGTGCAGGAACATGGGAGCAGAGTAGGCTATCCAGTGGGGGAATGGCATGTAATGGAACAGCACTTAACAGAGCCCAGGGGATTGGTGAAATATGCACAGAAACAAGTGTTGGTGAGGATGTGGAGAAAAAGGCACCCTTGTACAGTGTCATTGGGACTATAGACAGGTTCAAGTCCTAAGGGAAATAGTGATTCCTCAAAATGTTAAAAACAGATTGACCACATGATCCTGTAATTCCACTCCTAGGGATCTGCCTAAAAAATGCAAAAACACTAATTTGAACAGACCTATGTACTCCTGTGTTCAGTACGGCACTATTTACCAGAGCCAAGCTATAGGAACACCCTCAGTGCTCAGTAACCCATAAGAGGCTTAGAGAAGATCATGTGTATGTACACCATGGCATATTACTCAGCTGTAAAGAAAGACACACATGGGTAGCCGGGCATGGTGGCGTGCATCTGTAATCCCAGCTACCTAAGAGGCTGAGGCTAGGGATCACTTGAGTCCGTGGGTTTTGAGACAACTCCAGATAACATAGAGAGACCTAGTCTCTTTAAAAAAAAAGACAAACATGGATCAAATTGGAGGGAATGATGCTAAATGAGACGAGGAGAAAGATAAATACCAGATGGGGCCACTTATTTGTGGAACACAGAAGAATAAAACAAAGGGTCAGAGAAAAGCAAACCAGTAACAAATCCTAGAACTAACTGTAGACTTGAGGCTGCCAAAGGGGCAGGGTCACTGCACAGTGGCTGATGGTAGAGACTCTGCGCCTAGATGGTGGTAGGGTGACCCAGGCCTGAGAGGTGTGACTCTCTAAGTTATCTATTGTATTACAAGTCAGCGTTATCTCAATGGAAAAAATTAGTTAAGCTAAAAAGACAGTCTGCAGTGGAGAGCAAGACCAGGTTATCACTCTAAATTCACAACATCCCAACGCTGAATTTGAGCATTCTAGCAACCCAAGGTCTCAACCTGATAGAACGCTCTAACTCCAGCATCTCAAGACTTGGATGCTCCAGCAGCACTTGCAGCATTCTAGCTGTCCCACATTCTGGTTCTCTAGGACCTTGAATTCAGCATTTCAGTACTGCACCCTGCCATGCTGTAACTCTGAGCCCATCCCTCAGGAGGCACAAGCTGCCACTTTCTAAAACGTCCACATTCCAAGAACCTAACATCTCAACACTGCATCCCAGCATTCTAGGGCTCCCATCCTGGCCTTTTCCAGCACCAGCATGCGATGGGAACATTTTAATACAGGATTCCACTGTGCTGAGTCCAGCCCTCCGGCACTGGGGACTCCAATCTGCCAGTGGTATAGAAACCCACACTGGGCAACCTTCCAGTTCTGAATGCTCACATTCTGGAATTCCAACAGTCCAACTTTCCCCAAACCCAGTGTTTTCAGATCTCAGTAATCAAGAGTGAATTCTAGCATCCTAGAACCCCCAGCTACCAAGCATATAAAAATCTAACATGGTGACTTTCCAACTCTGATTCTAACCAAGCTGACGTTCAGCATTCTGAGTCTCTGATTCCAACACAGTGGCAAGAAAGTGACCTGACTGCAGTATTTTACGACTCACGCTTTGCAGGTCCAGCATTCTAGAACTTGGATCTCATCCTTTGAGCTCCCCAGGCTGAAGGAGGCACCAGGTCAGTACAGCACCAGCCCATGCCTAACTCAGAACATTTGGTCAGCAGCAAGCAGCTGCCCCCAGCTAAAGACCTCAGGGGAAGCCACAGGTTTACCTGAAGCAGTAGTTGGTGTCCAGAGCTCGGCGGTGTCGGGAGCTATGCAGGTGCTGGGCCCTCTCCAATGGGGTGGCCATGAGGAGCAGGAAGGGCCGGTTCATGCCACGAATGGTAGCCAGGTCACCCCGGAGGCTGGAGCTGAACCCTGCTTTGGTTTGGGGGTCAGGGGATGGGCATGGGGGAGACATGTGGACACACACTCAAATCGATGAATAGGAGATGGGCAGAAGGTGGAGACATATTCACAGGGCTGGACTGGTGGGAAGTGGGGCTCACGGGCATGCAAAGGCAGCACACACAGATCCCTACTGGACATAGGGCCAGGTTGAGGAGGGGGAACCTCACCGTTGATTTCCACTTGGAGTGTGTTGTTGCTGTTGTCACAGGAACAATGGGCACTGAGTCGAAAGCCCTCTATTTCCCCTGCTGGAGTAAAGAGAGGGGAGGGAGTGACCATGAGTCTCACCATGTGGGGGACCCTCTTCTGCAGTACTGAGCCTGGCTGCTTCCTTTTTTCTTTTTTCTTTTTGGAGACTAGGTCTCGCTATTTTTGCCCGTGGAACCTCAGGCTTACGTTGCTCAGGGTACCACAGACTCAAGCAATCCCCAGCCTCAGCTTCCCAGGTAGCTAGGATTATAGGCACGTGCCACCATACCCAGCTATTTTTTGGGACTAGGTTTTGCTGTGTTGCCCCAATCGGGACTCCAGCCACGATCCCTAGCCCCAGCTGCTTCATAGGCTGAAGCTTACAGGCACGCGCCACCGTGCCTGGCTGTGGCTGCCTCCTTGTACTTAAAGTGTCAACTCTGCTCTCACCTCCTTGGAGAGGCTTTCCAGGATACACCCCCACAAAGTAACATCACTTTACTTTCTCCACAGCATTGAGCCTCCCGACATTTGTATTTGGCTGTTTCTTTCTCTTTCCCAGTGGGAAGCCACCCACATGGCTGCAGATATCCTTGTTTTTTGGGGCCTGACCCAGAGTCACAAAAAACAATTAATTATGTGCTAAGTCCTACCAGGTCCCAAGCCTCGTGCTAAACACTGTGTATCATCTTTCCTTCTCAGTCAGCATTTAACAGACTGGAAGTAGTAAGGCACAAAGCAGCTGTGGGAGAAATGGATGGAGGAGTAAAGGATCTTAGCTGGTTCCTGTGCTAGTTGCTCTACCAATTGTATGGAAGAAACCCATGAATTCTAAACTCAGCTCTCAACTCATCAATAACCTATACAGGCCTTTGCCCAGTGGCCCAGAATAGTCCTCCTAGAGCCCATCTACTCCATAATCTCCATCTTATGTGACCTAACTGCCACTTTTCCCATGAGTCACAACATAACCACTCTCTTTCAGGAAGCCCTCCCAGGTGCTCCCCACAGATGGGTCTGGGTGCCAGCTCTGGGCTGCCATAGCACAAAGGGCCTTGCCTATTCTGGTCATGATCCTTCAGGACATCAATGACATCATTGACACAGGACATAGGCAGCTGTGGACTCTGTGAGAACACAGCTAAAAAGCCATCTTGGTTACTACTCTTTTTTTTTTTTTTTTTTTTGAGACTAGGTCTCGCTATTTTTGCCTGTGGAACCGCAGGCTCTAGTTGCCCAGGGTAGCACAGACTCAAGCAATCCCCAGCCTCAGCTTCCCAGGTAGCTGAGATTACAGGCGCGCGCCACCACACCCAGCTGTATTTTTTTGGAACTTGGTCTTGCTACAGGCCCCAGGTGGGACTCGAACTGCGATCCCTAGCCCCGGCCGCTTCATAGGCTGAAGCTTACAGGCACGAGCCACCGTGCCCGGCCCTTTGGTTACTACTCTTGTTCCCACACACATATCCCTGGCCCAAGAGTGTACATAGCTGGACTCTACTGGCATTCCAGTCAGTATGGGTTCATGAAAAGAGCAAGAGAAGAAGGGGGGATGTGGGCTCTGGGGAATGGGACAGGATAGACAGTCATCACAGCAGTATGGAATTGTCCACTTCTCCCTGGACTCGGGCTTTACACAACCTGCCCCTTCTACATCCAACACTCTTGTTCCTCCCTTCCTGGGTAGGTTCCATTCATCCCTCAGACATCAGTTCTGATGTCCCCTCCAAGAAGCCCTTCCTGACCTGACCCCAGACTAAGTCAGGCATCTCCTCTGGGTCCCCAATCCAGCCCTGTCCATTCTGGGTCATCACTATCTGATTTTCAGGTCTTTCCCCTAGCCTCCAGCAGTAGATCAGGAAGTCTGAGAGGGCACAAGGGTGGGGTCACTGCTGTGTCCCCAGCATCAGAGGGCAGGTGCTCAGGAAATGGAGTCATTAGTCTCTCTGGTTAGTATCTGGGAGGAGGGCCCCAACTTGGTTCTGTGGTACCAGCACGGTAGGGGGTGTGAGGCAGGGCAGCCCCTGGACAAACAATGGAGTCAATCTTGTTCCCAAAGGGGTGGGGTGGACAAGCAGTCCTCACCTCCATGGCTTAGCCATTGCCGCACAACTCCAGTGACATCAAAGGACAGCCACTCCGGTGTGTCACTGGGGGCCAGTAGCCGGTTGCTGAGGTAGCGCCAGGTATTATTGCTATATTTCTGGGGGATGATGAATGGAATGAGACAGTGGGCAGGTGTTGCCACCCCTGCCCCCCAAATACACACATACACATCGCCACTGAGAAGAAAGGTTAAATCCACCAGGCTGGAGTCACACACCTGGGGGAGCCCAGTCTCTGCCCCTGACCCCTACAGGGCCACGGGAAGGCTTTCTCCTCTCCAGGCCTGTTTTCTCATTGGTGAAATGCCAGGTCACCTTCCACCTGGATAGCCCACCTTTCACCTGGATAGCCTACAGTGTTAAGATGCTCCTGCAGACCCCATGGCGTTCACAGTGTTTGGCAAATTTGGACACCAGGTGTTCTGAGAAACTACACCTTACCAGGGGCTTGTATTAGAAGTCCTGTAACTTCAGTGCTCCACAGCACCCCAAGAAATAACACGCTCAGTGAACCTGATATATTCGAGATGAATGTTCTACAAACTCAGGAGTCTGGCATGCCACAAGTGCATGTTGCAGATGGCTGATGGATGTGAAAGGGGCCCAGGGGGCTGGTAGCTTGACTCTGTAGACTCCAAGAAATTAACCACAAAGCACTCTTGCGGAAGCCCTAATATCTACCATGGCACCCAGGGTTCCCTGGGACATGGGTTCTAGGTCACCTAACCTGGTGACTTTCAGTCTTCCTGGAGACTCTGAATCTTCTAGAACAATGCTAACCATGAAAACTTTCTGTGATGTAGGAAATGTCTTTTATCTACAGTGTCCAAAATAGCCACTGTGAACCACATGTGATGAAGGGGCACTTCAAATATGGCCAGTAAGACTGAGGGACTGAATGTTTTATCACATTTTAATCAACTTAAATGGCCATCTGTGGCTAGCAGCTATCCTCTGACAACGGGGTTGAACCTCTAACCTTTCCAAATTCCAACTTTCAAGAATCCTGCATTCTTCCAGCCCAGCTCCTACAAAGACTCCTGCCTTCCAGTGATTAACATTCTCGGGAGCTGAGTCTGAAAGTTCCAGGAAGCTCTGTGCTCCTCCATCCTTCAGGGTCTATGTGTGTGGGCTGTGCAGCCACCCCACAGCCCGTTGGGCCCCAGCGCCGCCACCCCCTTGGGAGCGAGGTCCCCACCTGGTACAGCTCCACATGCTGCTCTTTGTTCAGCTTGTGCCTCTGCAGGCGCAGCTCTGCCCGGGAGAGCAGCAAGGGGTCAGGCACTGCTTCCCGGAGCTCCGAAGTGTTGAAGAGCATGTATATGCTGTGTGAGCCAGACTTGATTTTTTTATAGATATCTAGGAGAGAGGAATGGAGATGGGATATCAGGGAATGGGCAGAGGCAAGGGAGCTGGCATATCCCAAGTCAAAGAACAGGGGCTGGGTTATAGAGTCTGCCTGACACTTCTAAATAGTGTGATTCTGAGCCTGTGGCTTCCCGTCTTGGGACTGCTTTCCTCTGTAAAGTGGGGTTCTTCTCTCCCATTGTGTTAAATACCCATGCAATTCCAGACTGGAACCAAAGGGGCTGCACTGCTAGCTCAGGCCTCCCCCAGTGCTTGGAGCCTCAAAGGCTAGTTAAAGTATGACATAGGGGTCAAGGGTATGGGGGTCAAGGGCACGGGGGATTAGCCCCTGCCTCTGCTGTCTTCCCAGTGAGGGGATCTTGAGTGATCTCATTCCCCCTAGGAGCTTGTTTCCTACCATTCCTAGGGAACCAGCGATGTGATCAAGCTCCCTGCCTCCCAAACCAGACTCCTATAACTGAAGGGCTGTGTAAGGGTGGGCAACTGAATTCCTCTCACTTTGCCACACATGCATCTGTAAGCAAGGACGGACTGTGCATGATGGCAGCATGGAGGCAGGCACTGCAGGTGAAGCACCAAGCAGAGTCAGCACACACCTGAGGTTAGCGTGTGCTAAACGGGGCTCCCTTGTATGCTCAGCGCTGTTCAAAGCACTTTACAAGTGTTAAGACATTTAAACCTCACAACCAACCCTCAAGGAAGATACTATCATTATATTCATTTTATAGATGGGGAAGCTGAGGCACAAAGAGATTAAGTAATTTGCACAAGGTCAGCTGTCAGAGGAATTGCAGGTAGAGGTAGTTCAAACCCAGACAGCCTGTTCCAAAGACTGTTCTTAACCCCAGGCTATGCTGCTTCCTGATAATATGATATTATTGTTGGTTGTTATTATTATTATTATTATTTTTATTATTAATTGCTTCCTCCCTTAATTATCTCCATCAGCTGGTTAGAGAAGGCAAAGTTCATTCCATCTAGGGATTGCTGGGGGTGGAGGGGAAGAAAATTAGGAAGAATTTTCTAGTCTGGGAAAAGATTGGGATGTGGGGCCATATGAACTCCTGTATCAATTCCTGTAACCGTTTTAGATCCCTGCAGTGGTGGTGGATCTGATGAGAAAGGGCAGAGGAACCCCCTCCGTAGACCCCCTTCCCCTGTTCCTCTCCAGCCAACCTTGGAGTCCCCCAGCAAATAAACCCTATCTTCACCCAACCCTAACTCAGCAAACCCCATCGGAAGGGAAGAACCCAGACTGGCAGAGACAGATAGGGGGAAAGGGAAAGGAGGAGCAGGAAAAGTCGGAGAGATGGAGAGACTGCGGAAATGGAGCGGGGCGGGGTGGGGTGCTGAGGAGGAAAAGGATGATAAAGAGGGGAGAGATGGGGCCAGGCACGGTGGTTCCTGCCTGTAAGCTTCAGCCTATGAAGCGGCTGGGGCTAGGGATCGCGGTTCGACTCCCGCCTGGGGCCCGTAGCGAGACCTAGTCCCAAAAAAATAGCTGGGCGTGGTGGCACGCGCCTGTAATCCCGGCTACCTGGGAAGCTGAGGCTGGGGATTGCTTGAGTCTGTGGTACCCCGGGCAACGAGAGCCTGCGGTTCCACGGGCAAAAATAGCGAGACCTAGTCTCAAAAAAAAAAAAAAAAAAAGAGGGGAGAGATGGAGAGACTGAAAGGAGAGGGGGACCGGGTCAGAGAGACTAAAGGGGATGCCTGAGGAACACACGCAAGGAAGAGAGGCAGGGTTTGGGGGAGGGATGGGCAGCCTCTGGGAGGAGAAAGCAGTTCACATATCGGGTAGAGGATTACACAGAGAGAAGAAGCTGAGACCGAGTTGTGGGTGGGGACGGGTATCATTTGGCTGGAGTCTCAAAGTGGGTGTATGAATGACCTGGGGACCCACAAGTGTAGCGCCCAAGAGAGAAAGTGAAAGTAGGGGACCGCCCCCCTTGCCTCCCGGCCACGAGCGACGCCTGGGTTCCCGCGTGGGCGCCGACCGGCCAGCCCAGCAGCAGCTCCGCCCTCGGCCCGGGTGAAGAGGGCGGGCGGCGCCGCAGCCGCGAGGGCGGGGACCCGACCTGCCTCGTCTCGCCCCAGGCTCCGCGCGCCACCCCCCGGCCCCCCGGGCACGGGAAGGAAAGGGGAGGGAGGGAGGGCGCGGTGGCCGGACGCTGGGGTTTCCCCAGCCTCGGGGAGAGGAACTAGGACTTTAGGGTCCAGACTCGCCGAGCCCGGAGCTCGGCAGGGTCCTCCTTCACCCTTCCGGAAGCGCAGGCTCCTCCCCCCGCGCGTGGCACCCACGTGGGCCTTTCTCACCCCTATCAGCTCGATTTTCTCACCCCGATCTGGTAGAGTCGCACCCACCCACCTCGACCCTCACGACTTCCTCCCAGCCCGCGGCGAGCGGGGCGGGGGCTTGCTGCTCCCAGCAGGGTTCCGCTCCACTCCCCTCCGCCCCCCTCAGGGGTCCGCTTTTCCCACGCTCGTCTTCTCTCTTGGTGCACCCCTTCCCACGATCCAGAGCTAGGTTTCAGGGCGCTCGCTTCCTTCATCGGGCTTCCTCCTCTGCCGTCCATTTGCGAAGTACCCCGGCCACCTCCCCGCGCATCCCTGCTGGGGTCCCCGCAGTTGTCCCGCTAGCGGGCGGTTCCCTACGAGCCCGGATCCCGCTCCTCCCGCCGCTGATGACCCGCTCGCCACCTCCGGCTGCACTTCCCTGAGCCCGCGTGCTCCCCCGCGCTCTCTGCAAGGGGGCCGCTCCCCGCTTTCCTGGCACCACCGGGTTCGTCCACGCAGCTTCCCCGTGCTTCCCGAGTCTCACGACGCTTGAGCTCTCCCTCAGCTTTCCCAAACGCTTGGGGCTTCGCCTCTTCCCAGAGTGGCTCCCTCTCTGCCACCCACACCCCACGACCCCCGCTCGTTCTTGTGCTTAGAAGCGGTTTCCTTCGCTCACTATTTCTTCAGGATCCGATAATCCGAGTGACAGGGAGCTCGGCCCTTGCTCGTAGGGACCCCTTCCCACGTTCCCAGGGCCCCCGCAGGTCCTCTCCCTCCAGGCAGTTTCCCTGTCAGCAGTTTCCCCCCTCCCCCCCAGAACCCCAGCACCCCGGAGCCCCCTGGGGGCTCCCTCCTGGGGCCCCTGCGCCTCCGAGCTCACCGTTGCCGTATTCCACCATTAGCACGCGGGAGACCTCCTTGGCGTAGTAGTCAGCCTCCGGCTCGGGCTCTGGCTCGGTCCTCTCCCCGGCCACCCTGTCGCGGGTGCTGTTATAAAGGGCCAGAACGGTCTCCGGCAGCGGGCCCGGCGGCACGTCCCCCTGGCTCGGGGGGCTGGCGAGTCGTAGTTTAGACAAGATCTGGCCGCGGATGGCCTCGATGCGCTTCCGCTTCACCAGTTCCATGTCGATGGTCTTGCAGGTGGACAGTCCGGCGGCCGGCCGGCCGGGCGTCAGCACTAGTAGCCACAGGAGCGGCAGCAGCAGCGGCAGGAGCCGCAGCCCCGAGGGCGGCATGGAGGAGGCGGCGCCCCCCCCCGGCACAGCCGAGTGCGAGCCGGGCTGGGGTAGGAGGCGGAGGCCCCGCCCCTGCAGGGGCCGGGAGGCTCTCCCAGGGAAGGTAAGAGGGTCTGAAGGCTAAGTTGGCCCTCAGGGAGAATGAAGGGGAGGCTCTGAGGGGGTGGTTTCTCGGTATACCACGGAAGAAATCGAGAAGGATGCGTCTGGTACCAGAGGTGGTTGGTCTTGAATGGGGAGCTGAGGCAGATCTGAGAGATCTTGTCTCCAGATTCCAGAGGAGAAAGGGTTCTTGGATGCGCTGGGGCTCAAAAGGGGTATGGATGGGGGGTGCGCCCGAAGTCTGGGGTCAAGTCTTCGCGGGAGTCCAGAGCTCCAGAGGTCCGCGGCTCCAGAGAGCTGGTCCGGAACGGGGGCGCCTGGGAAACGCCTGTAGGGGCCAGGGAGAGAGCAAGCGTCCGAGGTGGTGTGTGGGGATCGGCCTGGGGTCCCCAAGACCTGCCTCCTCGCAGGGCAGCGCTGTGCCAAGCGGTCCGCGCCTTCGGCTCCCAGCGGCAGCGGAAAAGTCTCAAAACTTTTTTCCTCTTCTTTCCACCAGCTCGTCCCTCCTCCCGCTCCTCCTCCTCCTCCCCACAGTGGCGGCGGCGGGGGCGGCGGCTTGTCTCAGACTTTGGGGCCTCGGGCTGCTAGTCGGCAGCTCCTTCCTCCACTCCCAACGGAGGCCGGCTTCGCTGGCGACTCAGAGCCTGGGGGGTGCCCCGAAGGGGGCGTCCCCCATGGCCCCGGTCGGGGGCCTAGCTGTCCCGCGGATCCGCGGCGGGAGGAGGGGGCGGGCCGGGCCCAGGCGCCAAGGGCTGCGGTGGCGGCGGTGGGGACCGGCTGGGGCGGCAGGGGGTTTTGAAGCCGCCCAGCCCCACC
>PVHY01034206.1:0-10573 GCA_004024945.1 Uropsilus gracilis | reverse complement strand
ACTCTGTTGCCTGGGGTAGTCCCGACCCCATGGACTCAAGCGATCCCCAGCCTCCCAGGTAGCTGAGATTACAGGCATGTGCCACCACGCCCAGCTATTTTTTGGGACTAGGTCTCTCTACATGCCCCCGGCGGGACTCGAACTGCGATCCCTGGCCTCAGCCATGGCTTCCTAGGCTGCCGTTTACAGGTGCGCGCCCCCATGCCCGGCCCAGGTGGTGCTTGGGGAAAGGGACACGCCACAAAGGCTTTGTCCACTGCCCGGTGGATGAAACTCTGAGCTGGGTTTTCCCTCTGCTGCCGTGAAGACTGCCTTTCAGTGGACGGTCCATGCCAGTCTCGGTGTGGGTGTGTTTGATGTGGAAGCACCAAGACCAGGTGAAGCGTCATCAAGTCTGCCGCAGCCCCGTGGCCCAGGGGGCTAGAAGAACAGCCCGTGGCCGACTGACCCGGTTTACTGGTCTGCAGTCCAGTTGCTCCTGGAATCCCCTCGTTTCTCTCTTCCGTCACGTGAGACCCTGAAGCCCACCCGGAACACCCGTGGGTGTGGATGCTGAGTCAGCACCGGGACTGCCACTCCTGCTTCCTGCCAGCCCTGCGGTCCCCATTCCCTGATTGCCAAGGCCGGGGACGGGTCTCCTTTCCCCAGTCGCTGCTTTCAGTGTCTCCCGGGTAAATACGTAGACTTGGAATCGCTGGGCCGCAGGTTAAGCATTTCTTCCAGTTGACGGAAATCATCTGCCTTTTCCAAAGGGACCCGTGCCCCTGACGTCACCTGCGACGACGACGTCCCAGCTGTTCCACAGCTGCGCCAACATGTGGTCGCGTCAGTGTTGAAAACCCCGCTGGCTCTAGTGGTCCTCCCAGAGTAGCCTCTCTGGCATTTCCCCCGTGAGTCCTCAGAGGAACAGCTGTCATGCGCTTCGCAGGTGTCCGGTGAATCCATTCGCCCATCTTGGGTGTTCTGCGACTTCAGCCATCTTTGCCTAGCTGTAGTTCCCCTTGGGGATGGTCCCCCCCTCCCCGGCCCGGCTTCCTCTGGTCACTCCATCTCCTCTCGTACTGTTGCTGGCCATGACACGGCGATGTCCTTTTCCCGGGTGAGGACCCGTGTTCGGGGGCATAGTGGGCCGTGCTGCTCGGATGTCTGGTCCTGCGTCGGGCAGCCCGTCCGAGCTCATTTGGAGTCTGCCAGCTCCTTCCTGCAGGACGTCTGCTCCTTTCTGTTCTCAGTCCCTTTTTGGGTGTTTTTTGCTTTGTTTTTTTCCACCTTGTAGTTCGGGCCTCAGGCTTTGCAAGCCTGGTTCCTCTCCTTCGTCGCTTGGGGAGCTCCTTCCAGGGGGCAGAGGTCAGCTGATGGTTGGTCTGGTTGGGCTCCTCGGTCATGGTTTGTGGCTGAGCTGTTGGGCGGCTCCCATACCTCTGTGGCCTTCCTCCCCCCACCCGGGGGGTGCACCTTATTTTTTGGGGATCTTCTTTAACCCAGAGTTCTGACTCAACCCCGCACCCTGGCAAGGCTCCCCCCACCTCCTGTGCAGACCCAAGGGCCCCCACCCCAAGCCCTGTCCCTCTACTTGAGGGCGGTGGCCGGGCCACCGCAATGGACTTCCATTTGCCCATGCTATGTTGCCCGGGTCGTCTCGTACCTGCGAACTCAAGCGATCCCTGGCCTCTTTGCCTCCCAGGGCTTATATTACAGCGGCGCGCCCCCGTGCCCGGCCTGCTGGCAAGTCTCTTATCTGTGACGACAGCCTCCTAACCTCCTAGGATGGAGCCACCAGGGAGACACGTCCCTGAGAGATAAAGGTGTTGCCCTTTATTTATGGGTGTCTTTCCTGCTAGATGATGAGCCCCCATCCTCCTCCCCCATGTGTCCCATACCCCGGGATCCTGGGTTTTTCCTTCCTGCCTGCCTCCTTGTGCCAAGGTGGTCCCCAGCTCATAATAGACTGGCTTGGTCCATGCTCACCAAGTCCTGCTCCGTGTGCTGGCCTCACAGATCGCTGTCATTCTCTTCTGTCCCCTTCTTCTTCCCCCATGTGTGGCTCCCAGCAGGGCATGCTGACAACACACAGGGGAGAGCAAAGTGTTGAGCTTCCGCTCACCCCACTCAACGTCCTCAACCTCCCCGTTGAGCCTCTGCTCACCCCACTCAACGTCCTCGACCTTCCCGGATGAGGAGGGCTGACGGGCACAGCCGTGGGCTTCCCGCGTGGGTGTTCGAGGCTCAAGTCCTGTCCTCGGCCGACGGGAGCTACGGGAGCCGGGTGGCCCCAGGTGTGCCGGCGCCTCTGGCTCATCACCTACCCGGAGATGCTCACGCAGGTGCTGGGGTGCTTGTGTGGGCGCTGCTCCTGGGGAAACCATTGCCGATGAACCTGCAGGACGTCCGGAGAGCAAGGATGGCGTTTCGTAAGCATTGGCGCCGAGTCAAGGGCTTGAGCTTAACCTGGTCCCGTTATGGCTCCACCAGGTGCGACGTCTTCCCTTTCTTGTCCAGGAATAAGGGTCCCCGAGAGCCAGGTATGGTGGGGCATGCCTGTAATTCAAGTACTGGGAGGCTGAGGTCTGGAATCACTTGAGTTTGAGGGTTTGAGACGACCCCGGGCAACAGAGTGAGACCTGGTCTTGAAAAAGCAGCTGGGCATGGTGGTGTGCGCCTGTAATCCCAGCTACCTGGGAGGCTGAGGCTGGGGATCACTTGAGTCCCTGGTCCCCTGGGCAACATAGCGAGACCTAGTCTCAAAAGAAAAAAAAAAAAAAAAGAAGAGAAACTGGGTCCCTGAATCTGCAAGAACTGACCCTAAACATAGCTGGTCATCAGTGGAGCGGGGATTCAAGCCAGCAGCTCTGGGCCCCACCCTCATGACTTCCCTGACCCCAGTTTCTCCCCAGAAGATTGTCAGCTAAGGAAATGGCCTAAGCGTCTCTCGTCCCCAACTCAGGAGGTTGGGGTCAAGGGCAGGGGCTTGTCAGGAGTGGGGTCCTTTTTCTTATCTCCCTCCGGGAACCCCCTCACCTGGGAGGACTTGTGCGTACACAGGGAGTGAGAAGCCTGGGAGAACAAGCCCAAAGGGACCAGGGGTTCAAGCTGGTGAAAACTGCAGAGAGGGATGGGGGGAGGCGGTCACAAGGAATGGGCCAGGGTCCGAAGCAGCAGGGCTGAGGTCACCGAGGTTGAGGTCAGGAAGAAGAAGAAAACCCGGTGATGGAGGGTCATTCAGCACCGAGGCTTACAGGAACCCAAGGAGGCAGGTTCAGGAGGGCAGAGAGCCTTCCCAGAAGGCGCTCACTCACGCGTGATGACTGGGAACCAGGTAAACGTGCCCGTGGGGACCGACCAGTGATAACCAGGCGGAAGTGAGTGGTCAGTGGTTGCTGGACGCATTGGCATGCTGGGAAAGCGTCCTGAGATAAAGCGTGGCACGGCCGGGGCAGGGGGGAGGGGAAGAGCTGGAGATCTTGAGAAAGAGAAAAGAGAGAGGAAAGAAGGGAAGTTCTAGGGGAGAGATTGACCTGGGGTGGGGGTGGGGGGGTGCTTACACATGTGGCCCCTAGAAAGCCACGCTCCCTGATGAGGGCTGACCACCTCTCAGCACCCCCAGATGAGCTGCTCACACCCTCGTTCAGGAGACACCACAGCCTTCTTTCCTTTGTGTATCTGGAAGCACCGACACTTGCCATCATAGTCACGGAACCTCAAAGGCACAAAAGGTGATCACACGGCTGGTGGGAGTGCATGGCCCAGCCACGGTGGAAGGCTGTGTGGAGGACCCTCAAGCTACTGAAAATGGAGCTACCATTTGTTTTTCAGAGTGCAGACTAATTTGTTACTACACAAAGTGATCCTAATAATTTCCTAATTGCAAAAAGAAACAGCTAAGAAAAAAAATGATGACTCCAATATTGTCCAGAACCTTCCTCAGCATTGTCCAAAGTTCTTCCTCAAGATATTCAAAAACCCGGGCTGGGCACGGTGGCTCGTGCCTGTAAGCTTCAGCCTATGAAGCGGCCGGGGCTAGGGATCGCGGCTCGAGTCCCACCTGGGGCCCGTAGCGAGACCTCGTTCCAAAAAAATAGCTGGGTGTGGTGGCGCGCGCCTGTAATTCCAGCTACCTGGGAAGCTGAGACTGGGGATGGCTTGAGTCTGTGGTACCCCGGGCAACGAGAGCCTGCGGTTCCACGGGCTAAAATAGCAAGACCTAGTCTCAAAAAAAAAAAAAAAAAAGATATTCAAAACCCTCCGTTCTTTAGCCCTGTTAACCTCACCATTGTCCAGTCCTACAGCATTCATTTACACGTGCTCGAAGGGTAGACATCTTTCTTCGGAGTGCTGCAGCCCTTCCAAGCAGGCAGTCAAAAGCATAATACTCTCTACTCCTTGTCCTCCTCCAGGTGGTTGAAAGAAACTCCATAGTACAGGAACCAGCAAGGTCCATTTCCTTCTCAGGCCTGGCTCACATGCCCTCTCCGGAAACATTTGAGTTAAACTCAGCAAGACAAACTCCAACATGGAGTTCAAATCTCCTCCTACTTTTAGCTTTCAGCAGGCACATTCAGTTTATGTTTCCTAAAAGCCATAAGTTAGTTACCAGCCTGGGCCAAAGACTCCATACCTCAGGCACTTCAGCCCTCATGACTTGGCCACCATCTTTCCTTACAAAATAGCTGAAATCCCCCACTTCCTTTGTTCCACCCCCATCTATATATCTTTCTTCCTACCCAAGACAGCACTCAGAGCTACCATTTGACCCAGTAATTGCTCTTCTGGGAATCTACCCAAAGGAGACCACAATACTTATCCAGAGGGACACCTGTGCCCGGATGTGTATTGCAGCACTGTTTATAATTGCAAGGACATGGAAACCACCCAAATGTCCCAAGACAAGATGGATGGATGAAAAATATGTGGTTTATATACACAATGGAATATTACTCATCAATTAAAAATGGCATACTTGATGCCTTTGAGATCACGTGGCTGGACCGAGAAGGAATCCTATTAGCAGAAACAAGTCAGAAAGGAAAAGACAGAAACCAAATGGTGTCACTAATATATGGGACATAGGAACAACAAACAAAAGACCAGGAGGAAAAAAGTACACACAAGCTAACAACCAAACCGAAGTACGCAACTGGGGGTGGGGGGATGAGTGGGAGTGGTCAGGGAGAGGAGATGGTGGGTGATCCCCAGGGAAATCAAAGATGTGGAATATATATAAATAAACTATTTTTTTTTAAAAAGATGATTCAGAGAGTCTAGGTCTCACCAGTGCCCGTTGCCACTGGCCCGGCCCCCTTCCCAAGCCACTGGAGATGGCCGCTGGGCCTTCCAAACCCAAAGCAGCCACATCTGTGTTTTCCAGACACGGGAGCAGAATGTGCCTGCCTGGTCTTCGGCACTTCAGCACTTGCTTTTCTGCACTGCCCCGGGATGCCGGCCCCCCGGACAGCCGAGAGGGTGGCCTTGGGACTTCCCTCCCTGCCTCGTGTCACCACCATGCCTCGGGCCACCACCAGCCTCAGAGAGGGCCGCGTCTGTCTAGGGCACGTGGAGACATCCCATGGGGACTTCCTGGTGGCTGCAGCGTGGTGTTTACATGGCGTCAGGCTGGAGCAGTCACCTAGGGACGTGTTCCCGCGAGGGTGTGTGTTGGCGGGAAGCAAGTACCACGTCATGAGGGGAGGGGCTCTGCGTGCCCGGGGGTCCTGGGGCCAACCCCTGGCGAGCCCAAGGGCTAGTTGCTGGCACATCCTAATCCAGCGAGTCCCTGTTAGCGGGAAGTCAGGCTCATTGCCAGTCTTCGCTATTACCGCTGCTGCCACCCTCACGCATGTGGGTGCTTAGGGCAGACTTAGGAGCGGAGCTGTGAGGACTCTCTCTTTCTTTCTTTTTCTTTTCTTTTCTTTTCTTTTCTTTTCTTTTCTTTTCTTTTCTTTTCTTTTCTTATTTAGACTAGGTCTCGCTATTTTTGCCTGTGGAACCTCAGGCTCACGTTGACCAGGGTACCACAGACTCAAGCAACCCCCAGCCTCAGCTTCCCAGGGAGCTGGGATTACAGGTGCGTGCCACCACGCCCAGCTATTTTTTTTGGAACTAGGTCTCGTGACGGCCCCAGGCGGGACTCGAACTGCGATCCCTAGCCCCAGCCGCTTCATAGGCTGAAGCTTACAGGAACGAGCCACCGTGCCTGGCCTTCTTTCTTTTTCTTTTTTAGAGACCAGTTCCCACTATGTTGCCCAGGGTAGTAGCAAACCCGTGGACTCAACTGACCCCTAGCCTCAGCCTCCCAGGTAGCTGGAATTACAGGCATGTACTACCGTGCCCAGCTATTTTTTAGAGACCAGGTCTCGCTATGTTGCCTGGGGCAGTCTCAAACCCATGGAGTCAAACGATCCCTGGTCTTAGCCTCCCAGGTAGCTGGGATTACAGGCACATGCCACTGCGCCCGGCTGGACTCTCACTTCTTAAAATGGGGGATGCTGCCTCCCCCTCTCAAGCTGGCTGTTGCTCCTGTGGGCCAGGCAGGCTGGCGGGGAGACTCTGCTGGACTCGGGGACACCTGTTCTTTGTCTCAGGCCTTCTGACGCTGCTCAAGGCCGTGGTTTGCTGGAGGAAGCCAAACTCAGCAGGTCCCGGCGGTTCCAGTGTCACCGAGCACCCCCAGTCTGTCTCCAGAGAGCCCCGGTACTGGACTCTCTGTGGGTAAAGGTAGTGGACATTAGGGTGGACATTAGTCACACTTGGCCCCCCCGCAGACCCTCAGCCGGAGCGGAACTGTGAGCTCACACCTGGACCTGCCCTCCCCCTCCAGCAGGTGTGAGGCCTGGGCCATGACATGGCCATCCGGGCCATCCCAGCTCAGGGCTTCCCTGAAGCTACAGCAATCGGGCATCTCCTCATGCCCATGGCCAGCACAATGGGACTTTTGTGTCCAACGCCAGGGCCTCTGGGAACCTCTTCTGCCCCCGCTGGCCTCCCCCATGGCGTGGGAGGACCACAGGCGTGAACCAGGCCCGGCCCGGCCAGCAGCGTGACCCGGGCCGCCGGGCTCAGAATAATCGCGCTTTTGATCAGCAGCTCCCGCTGCACTTCCTCCTTGGGGCACCGGCCGCCCCGGCCTGGCTCCCAGCCCGTGCCCGCGGCGTGAGCCAGATTCCCAGCAAGCAAAGCCGTTCCCGCTGTGCCCAGGCCAAGCTGCGGGTCGGAACGGGTGGGGGTGGGGCAGCCCCTGGCAGAGAGTAGCCGCCCCGACACTTCCCGGACCGAACCTCTGGGTGTCCCTCAGAACCTCCGAGACACGAGACAGGCTCCTTGGAGCCGCTCCTCCCGGGTTCGGGCCTTTCCGAGGGTCCGCTCACGTGCACCAGCACTCTGAGGTGTTTCCCGCGGGGCTCCAGGCTCCAGGAAGGCGCTCTCCACCCCGCTCACGGTGCCACCCGCGCTTGGAAAAGAGCGGGAGCGACGTCCTGTTTGCAGAGAAGCTGCCAACGTGCAGGCACCGTTTCTATTTGTGTCTTTATTTATTCTTAACATTTAATTTTTGTCATTTTCATGCACTATCGGTCACGTGTGTGGCCGTCGTTCCCCTTAGGTGTGACCTCCCTTCCGTATTGTACCCCTATCCCCCACCCCAGGCCCCTACCCCCTTCCCCCCCTCCAGTCACTCTAACTCCTCCCACTGCAGGTGGCTGGTCCACACTTGGCCCCTGGTCTTCTCTTCCTCTGGAGCTCTGTCCTTTCTCCCGGACGTGGACTTGCCCTCCTGGGCAGCACAGATCAGGCCGCTCAGGTCTCCAGGAGTGACCGAGGCAGGGGTCAGGCCGAGCCAGTTGGGAGCCTGTTGCAGGGCAGCTGCATGGCGGCCTCTCCAGGCTCCTTGCTGGTGTCTGTCCCACGGTACTGGTTCTGTGCCGTGTGGTTCTGATGTCTGGGTTCGGGAGCCCAACTCCCAGCCTCTGGGGTGGTGGTGTTCCCTGCTGGGGACAGACTCCCCAGGGGGTGGGTCCAGCTCCTCTCCTCTCTCGTGTCAGCAGCTCTGCCGTGGGGCCGCAGCCACGTCTCTGTGGCTTCTTCCCCCACGATTGGTAAAGGAGAGGGCCTCGTTCATGAATAAAACTGTCGACCCAGGATTTGTTTCCCCAGCCCCAGAGACGAGGCAGGTGGAAATCTGCCTCCCTCCGTCCCTCCCTTCCTCCCTCCCTCCCTCCCTCCCTCCTCCCTTTCTTCCTTCCCTCCTTCCTTTTTTAAGACCTTCAATAGAAAAGAGCTTCATGAGAATTAGTGTGCAATGGAGAATGAGTGGCCTGTAGAAGGGAATACAGTTTATCCATGAAACCAAAGTCCTTTATCCCCCCATGGGTCAATGCCCAGCCGAGCAGGGTTGACCCAAAGCAGGACCACCAAGGCCAGAAACCTGACCCCAAGCCTAAGGCACCCCCTGGCGCAACCCCAGGACAGGGCAGCAGGGCCAGGTAGGTCCCCTTCTTCAACGCAGACCCCCAGCAGCACTTGCACCCAAAACGGCACCTCACGCGTCACAGAAATCAGGTTCTTATCACCTGAAGATGTGGAAACGGCTCCAAAGACACAGACACATGCACAGGCCAGGGGGGTAAGAGAGGCGAGTTTATTTCATGAAAAGGAAACGAAAAGATCAGAAATAAAGGAGCCAGAACAGGAGGACAGCCTGGTTGGCTCAGGACAGGCAGGGACAGACTGCCCGGCTTCCTCTCCTGTAGGCAGACACCGCGACGTGAGAGGCTGATCATGCCGCAGAGCTACTTTTAGTTTATTTGAGGATGTTCTGTACCGATCTTCAAAATGGCGGCACCAACCCACACTCCCGACCACCAGGTGGAAGGGGTCTTCTCTCCCCAAATCCTGCCAACTCCGTCGCTAGCAATCTCTGGCATAAGCTGTTTTCCCAGGCCTGGCCTCTAGCTTACTGGGCTTATTTTTTTTTTTTTTTTTTTGAGACCAGGTCTTGCTGTGTTGCCCGGAGTAGTCTTGAACCCATGGACTCAAGTGATCCCTAGCCTCTGCCTCCCAGGTAGCTGGAATTACAGGTGTGTGCCACTATGCCCGGCTATTTTTTAGAGACTAGATCTCACTATGTTGCCCTGGGTGGTCTCGAACCTGCAGGTTCAAGTGATCCCTAGCCTCAGCCTCCCAGGTAGCTGGAATGACAGGTGCATGTCACCACACCCAGTGATGTTACCATGTTTAGATTCGCATTTCCTCTAAAGAAGCAATGATGAAGGCTGGGCACGGTGGCTCCTGCCTGTAAGCTTCAGCCTATGAAGTGGCCGGGGCTAGGGATCGCGGTTTGAGTGCCCGCCGGGGGCACATAGCGAGACCTAGTTCCAAAAAAATAGCTGGGCATGGTGGCGTGCCCCGTCATCCCAGCTACCTGGGAAGCTGAGACTGGGGATTGCTTGAGTCTGTGGTACCTCGAGCAACGAGAGCCTGCGGTTCCAGGGCCAAAAACAGTGAGACCAAGTCTCAAACAAACAAACAAACAAAAACAAGAAGCAATGATGAATATTTTCTCATACCCCTGTTGACCACCTGCACGTCCCCTTTGGAGAAGTGTCTATTCAGACCTGCCCGTTTCGTGATTGGGCTGGTTGTTGTTGTTGCATTGGATGTGTTTTTATAGATGCTTAGCATGATCTGCTCATCCAGGTGTGATGTGCAAACTCCATCTCCCACTCAGGAGCACTGAGATTTTCTTTGAGTGGGAAAAGCTTCTCAGTCTGGTGTAGTCCTAATAGTTCTTGTCATTGTTCTCAGTTTCTTGCTGTTCGGGCCACGTCTCCAAAGACCTCTCCATCATTGTGATACAGGGCAGCGACGCAGTTGAAAATTGTATAGGTGCCAAAATACCCTGGTAGGCAGAGTCTGAAAGAACCGCAAGAAGAATTGGGCAGTGGGAAGGGAGGGTAGAGATAAAAGGAAAGAGAGGGAAAAATAAAGGAAAAGAAGGAGACGAGAATGGCGGACTAAGAGAACAGGCCCACGTGGCCTGGCCAGGGTAAATCCTCTGGAAGAGTGAGCTGGAAGTGGCAAGGAGCCATGGTGACCGGCAGAAGAGTGGCTGGTGTGGAGCATGTGGCACCGCAGCAAGGTGGCACAGTGAGCTGACCAGGGATGTGGAAAGCTGATCTGTGCATCAGCAGTTGTGGAAGAAGTTTGAAGAGCCTTGGAGAAGCGGAGCAGCTCAGAATACTGGAGAGAGAAGAAGAGAAGATGCCGAAGAAAGACTGGACTTTGCAGAGTGCCTGCCTCAGGCTGGGAGGGGCAAAGGGCGCCATCTTGGCCATATGTCTTTGGGACCTTTGGGACTGAACATGGTGACCACAGGGGTAAGATAACTGGCCTCTTGTGGCTGTGAAAGCTTTTCGTTTTTCCTGGTTAATTTCCTTGTAAACAAAACCCTGCTGTTGAACTGCATCTGAGTGGCAACTGCCATGCGCGAGTGATGCGGACCTGCGGCTGGCTGGTTGGCGGCTTCTGCTCCTTTTGACCCAATCTCAACTGTGCTCATGGACTCTGTCTCTGACGCGTCGCT
>PVHY01034204.1:0-10595 GCA_004024945.1 Uropsilus gracilis | reverse complement strand
ATTCAAAGAGGAAATAACACCAATACTATTAAAACTCTTCCAAAAAATTGAGAAAGAAGGGGTGCTCCCAAACACATTTTATGAAGCAAACATCACACTCATACCAAAACCAAATAAGGACAGCACTAAGAAAGAAAGCTATAGACCAATTTCCTTAATGAACACAGATGCAAAAATTTTAAACAAAATACTAGCAAATCGAATCCAACAATGCATAAAAAGCATTATTCACCATGACCAAGTGGGATTTATCCCAGGGGCACAAGGATGATTCAACATCTGGAAATTAATCAGCATAATCCACCACATCAATAAGAAGAAAAACAAAAACCATATGATAATATCAATAGATTCAGAGAAAGCATTTGACAAAGTCCAGCATCCATTTATGATAAAAGCCCTTGAAAAACTGGGGATCAAAAGAACTTACCTCAACATAATAAAAGCCATCTATGACAAACCCACAGTAAACATCATCTTAAATGGGGAAAAACTAAAATCCTTCCAGTTAAGGTCTGGAACTAGGCAAGGGTGCCGACTCTCTCCATTACTTTTTAACATTGTTTTGGAAGTTCTAGCCAGAGCAATAAGACAAGAGAAAGATATAAAAGGGATACAAATAGGAAAAGAGGAACTGAAACTATCATTATATGCGGATGATATGATTCTATACGTAGAGAACCCCAAAAAATCCACAGAAAAGGTTATTGAAATAATAAACCAGTTCAGTAAGGTTGCTGGTTACAAAATCAACACACAGAAATCAGTAGCCTTCCTATATGCAAAAAACCAAGCAGAAGAAGAAGAAATTAAAAAAGTCATCCCATTCACCATTGCACCAAAAACAATTAAATACCTTGGAATAAACCTAACAAAACACGTAAAAGAACTATACAAAGAAAACTTTAAAATGCTACTAAAAGAGATAGAAGAAGACACAAGGAAATGGAAAGACATCCCTTGCTCATGGATAGGAAGAATTAACATCATCAAAATGGCCATCCTACCAAAAGTAATCTACAGATTCAATGCAATCCCCTTAAAAATTCCAATGATATTCTTTAAAGAGATAGAACAAAAATTACAAAAATTCATATGGAACAACAAAAGATCTCAAATATCAAAAAACCAACTCTCCAAAGAAAGAGAAAATGGAGACTTAATTATTCCAGACTTCAAGCTATACTACAAAGCCATAATACTTAAAACAGCATGGTACTGGTACAACAACCGACAATCAGACCAATGGAACAGAATTGAGAGTCCGGAAATAAAGCCACACACATATAGCCAGCTAATCTTTGACAAAGGAGGAAAAAACTTACATTGGAACAAAGATAGCCTCTTCAACAAATGGTGCTGGGAAAACTGGACTAAGACATGCAAAAAAATGGACCAAGACATCTCTCTCACACCATGTACAAAAATTAATTCAAAATGGATAAAAGACTTAGATATCAGACCTGAAACCATAACATACATAGAGGAAAACTTGGGCAAACCCTCCATGAAATACAATTCAGAAACCCCTTCCTGGAATCATCTGCAGAAGGCAAAAAAATGAAGGAAAACATAAACAGATGGGATTTCATCAAACTAAAAAGCTTCTGTACTGCAAAAGAGACAACAGAAAAAACTAAATGAAGCCCAACTAAATGGGAATAATTTTTGCCCTTCACAAGAGTGATAAGGGATTAATAACACAGATCTACAAGGAACTCACACAACTAAACAAAAACAAAATAAGATGCCCAATCAAAAAATGGGGAGAAGAACTAAAAAGATACTTCTCCAAAGAGGAAATACAAATGGCCAACAGGCACATGAAAAATTGCTCAATATCACTAGCAATCAGAGAAATGCAAATCAAAACCACAATGAGATACCACTTTACACCAGTAAGAATGGCCCACATAAAAAAAAAAAAAAACAAAAAAAACAGGCAACAACAAGTGCTGGCGTGGATGTGGAGAGAAAGGAACACTCCTACACTGCTTGTGGGAATGTAAACTTGTCCATCCACTATGGAAAGCAGTATGGAGGACCCTCAAACTCATGAAAATGGAATTACCATTTGACCCAGCAGTCGCACTTCTGGGAATCTACCCAAAGGAGACCTCAATGTGGGTACAAAGGGACACCTGCACTCGGATGTTTATTGCAGCACTATTTATAATTACAAGAACATGGAAACAACCCAAATGCCCCAGAACAGACTAGTGGATGAAAAAGATGTGGTATATATACACAATGGAGTATTACTCATCAATTAAAAACGACAAATTTGATGAATTTATAGACACCTGGATGTACCTAGAGGAAATCATTCTAGCAGAAACGAGCCAGATAGAAAGGGACAGAAACCAAATGGTTTCACTAATATATGGTCAACCAAATGAAACTACACAAGGGGAGAGAGGGACCAGCTGGAGCGGGCAGGGAGGGGAGGTGATGGTGATGGGTGACGCCCAGGGACTGAAATGATGTAAAAAAAAAATAATAATAATAAAGCAGATAAAAAAAACAAAACAAAACAAAATTAAAGTTTATAGTATCTCTCCTCAAACTCTTGTCAAAGATATTGAAAGTATAATACAATTACAAAGCATAATATCTGTGGAGATTGGAACTGAATCTAGCAACTTGCATAAAACAACTATCAATGTAGTTGAAAAACAGTTTTTATCTATCATTCAACAAGATGTCCGGGAACAATAAATTGCACCAGGGAAACCTGAACTTTTGTTGAATGTGTTAGCTAGATTTACGATATTGTGGTATTTGGTCTTCAACCACACTTCCTGGCTCACAGATGCCCTTGGCATTTCCTATGTGCTGGGAGTGATAAAAGTATCTCCTGTATTGTTAATGAGGTAATTTTGGAAAATACCTTAGGATGGTTGCCAAGGAAACTAACTGAATATAAGAACTGATAATTGAATTCATCACCAGTGGTCAATGATTTAATCAATTTAGTCAATTGTGCACATACAATGAAATCTTTTATAAAAATCCATCAACAGAGAACTTCAAAGAGCTCACAGCTTCATGATGAACATGAAGATTTCATGGGGAATGGCATGCCTTGAGAAGGCATGGAACCCCATATTTTTCCCATACCATGACCTGTGCTTTTCTTCCATCTGCTGTTGGTTATTTCTTTAGGGATCTACCCTTTATAATAAATAAGTATTCTAGTGAACGAATATCCTGAGATATTCTAGAAACTTCAGCTATTCATATACAGTCATTCATAAACCCAATTATGATCTGTTTGTGACAGCCATTGCAAGCCTGAATAGTGGGTTGTGGGGATTTCTAATCTGTAGTTTGTTGGTCAGAAACAGTGCACAGGAGCTGTAACAGTATCTTCAACTGAAGATGGCCATGGGAGACTGAGCCCTTAACTGTAGAATCTGACATTATCTCCAGGTAGGCAGAATTGAAATCTGCCAGAATTGAATTGAAATAAGAATAGCAGTTGAATTTAGACACCAACTGTGCAATCAATATTTAACTCTTTTTAGTTAGAGAATAAAATTTAAGTGCTATTAAAATGGAGGAATTGATAATTAGATTTAATATTGAAATTTTTTTCTAGTAAGATTATTTGGAAAGTTTTACAAAAACACAAATTTCTTGGGGCATTTAAATTATGGTCAAAATCTCATATTGGAGTATTTACATAGTGATCTAAAAAAATAATTTTCAACTTATACTGCAAACATTTAAAATTTATGACCTCCATAGTAATTAAAATAGTATGGTATAGGAACAAAAAACAGACACACATTTCAATGGAACAGAATTGAATGTCCAGAAATACAACCACACATGTATAGCTAACTAATCTTTGACAGAGGGATGATGAACATACATTGAAATATGGGTAGCCTCTTCAAAAGATGGTTCTCTGAAAACTGGACTGTTTCATGGAAAAGAATGAATCTAGACTACTCCCTTATGTCATACATAAAAATCAACTCAAAATGGATAAAAGACTTAGATAAAATACCTTAAACCATAAACTATATAGAAGAAAACATAGGCAAAGCACTCCATGATTTATATAGCAGAAACATCTTCCTGAACACATCTATACAAGCAAAGAAAATGAAGTAGAACATAAACTACTGGGACTATATGAAACTAAAAAGCTTCTGCACTTCAAAAGAGACAATAACCAAAACAATGAGACACCCAAACAAATGGGAAAAAATATTTGCCCTTAACTCAAGTGACAAGGGTCTGATATCTATTCCACAAAGAACTCACATAACTTAACAAAACAAAGCAAAAAGCCAGTCAAGAAATGGGCAGAAGAACTGAAAAAACACTTCTTTAAAGAGGAAATGCAAATGGCCAATGTGCATACAAAAAAATGCTCAGTATCACTTATAATCAGGAAAATGCAAATCAAAACCACAATGAAAATGGCCAATATCTAAAAAATGGACAACAAGTGCTGTGTGAATGTGGAGTAAAAGGAACACTTTCACACTGCTGGTGGGAAAGGAAACTGATCCAGACACTATGGAAAGCTGTGTGGAGGATACTCAAACTACTGAAAATGAAACTACCATTTGATACAGCAATCTCACTTCTGGGAATCTACCCAAGGGATACAAAAACACTAATTCAAAAGGACACCTGTACTTGGATATTTTTTGCAGCACTATTTACAATAGCCATGGTTTGGAAACAACTCAAATATCCCCAAACTGACAAATGGATGAAAAAGTGATGATATATTTACATAATGGAATATTATTCAACAATAAAAAAGAGAAATTTGATGCATTTGTGATAAAATAGATGGACCTAGAAGGAATCTTGGTAGCAGAAATATACCAGAAAAAAAATAAAAAAAAGACAAAACCTGGATGCTCTCACTCGTAGATGGGATATAGAGAAAACAAACAAAAAGACAAGAAAAAGTCAAAATCAACAAGTTGACTGCATAACTAAAGCAAACATCTAGGGAAAGGGAGGGAGGGAGAGGATATTCAGGTAAAGGATGAGCACAAAGGATCAAGATGATGGTTCACAGGTGACATGGTGGTGTCACAGGTGACTGGAGAATACAATGCTGTAAAATATAAAGCTAACTAACTAAAAAATTAAATAAGCTACTAAATACAGTAAAAATAAATAAAAATTTAATTTCAGGTTTGTTGCATTTGATGAGGGAGATAGGGAAAAGACCAATAAAATATATACAATATAGTATAAACAAATATGATGTCAGGTGCTCTTTGATGTTGCTGTGATGGATACAAAGAGAGCAGATGTATTATTAGGGTTCATTGTTTAGCTGGGGTTCTCTAGGAAAACTTTTTTGAAGTTTAATATTTGAAAGAGACTTGAATGAGACAAGAAATAAAGGGAAGACAATCTTTGTGGGGGAAAAATCTCAGATTGAAGATTGATAAATTGAAAACTCTGAGATTAGAATATGGTTGGTATATTTTAATATTAAAGAGACCAATGAGATGATTGTATTTATGTGTTGTAGAAGAAAGAATGCTGTTTATAATGGGGAAAATTTCTGATAAACAACTAAAGTATCAATAAGCATTATGCCAGCACTAATTTGAAAAACTTAGTTTAAAATTGACATGTTAACAGACAAGAACTTTTAAGAATTTTGTTCTGCTAAGTCATTTAAACACTTAGAGTTTTACAAATATTTTTGAAATGATATCAAAGGCAGAATTTGAAATAGAATATGGAGTTCTGAAGCTAAAGTCAATTGGATGAGTGAAAATTACAGACTAAACAAAAAAGAAAGTGCATGTACAGATTGATAATATAATAAATCTAAAAATAAAGCATGGTTTATCAGATAAAAGTCAAACTTGGAATAGAAAATTATATAATGAACTTAATGAAGAATAGTTCTGTGGCTTCACAGCTTAGAAGCATACATAGCATTTTGATACATAATCAGGCAGAACCTTAACATGATTGCTAGCATTAACTTAATAGCAATATAAAATTAATGAAACATTTAGCAGAAAATTTAGCATCCATTCATCATTAGGTATTATCTTTAATCAAAGGCATCTTACAAGAGAACTTTCTTTAGATTTAGGGAGAGTGTTTTCCCAAAGAAAGTTAGCTCACCAGTTCTTGAAGAACCATCAAATAAATGCATTTCTTTTAGTCAGTTACATAAAATTGGATCATGGAGACAGAAGAAAAGCTTTAACCTTAGCAAAATAACTTTCTTTTACTCATGTCAGAAGCAGCAGAATGTTTATAATATCTATTTGCTCGACTTGACATCAGTCAGGTTTGCATAAAACAAAGACATCACGGGTACGCGTAACCAGGATGACTTTGAATCAGGAAGCAACTCTAAAAAATAACATTTTATTTTATAGTGGAAATGGACAATGGGCAGTTAAATGGTCCAAAGTCCTTTTTCCTTGTGCCATTAGTTTTGTTTATCACCTGAGGCATAACAATTTTATTATCTGTTAAATGGAGAGTGTAGTACTAGCCTGTGCCACACAGAGAGAAAACAGTGATGATCCTTCAATCACGCAGCACGCAGTGGCGAAAAATTAGTTTTTCATCTTTATAAATCATGCATTTTTTATGTGCCTGCTGCATTTTTCCATTTCCAATTATACCTGCAGCCTTTCTTACAATATGTATGTCTTCAGTGCTCTTTTAGAGGGATACACACAGTAATAAATATTTGGTGGGTTTGTGTATCATTCAACCATAAACATCACCAAATTTTCCCTCATTCACATGAGTTTTTATTTTTTGCATTTTAATAATTACTTTGCATTATACATATATATATATATATATATATATATATATATATATATATCACCAAATGTATTACTAAAACCACCTTCCAGGTAGCAGAGTGCAGACTTAATGTGCAGGGTGCGTAAGAGTGGCACAACTGCTATGCCCTTTCTGGCTGTGCTATTTTCAGCTGTTCACGGGGCGTGCACCTGTGCATTGTGGGCTGAATTCATTACAGCTGTGTCGTTTCTTTCACATTCAGCCCAGAAATTGGAATTATGTACTTTTGTGTTTCCCCTGTAGTGTGGAAAGGCGACTGCCCTTAGAGCCTTGTGGTTTTGGTTTTCTCCTTGCCCTTTTAATTTATTGTGCAATACAGTTCTTCTAGAACTCTTTTTTTTTTTTTTTTTTTTTTTTTTTTTTTTTTTTTTTTTTTTTTTTGCTATTAGGTGACTCTTAATTTGAAGAGAGGCTATAAGGATGGAGTAGACTAAACTCTGTAAAGTTAATTTGCAAAACATAAATCATTTAGACATAATAGCCAAAATTTCAGAATTTAAAACTTCATGTTTACTACTGTGTTCACAGATGTGTGCTGTTTTGCCGGATCAAAAAATAGGGAGGTTCCTGCCAAAATGTAGCTTATGATGTAGTTAATGAAACAGTATTTGTGATACATGGAGATATAATATACTCATGAAAATAGTATTTGAGAGTTGGGAGGAAGAGCATATGTGAGTGCAGAAAGGAACTAATTTGACAGTCCATGTTTCATAGATGATGCGGACAGTAAGTGTGATAAATGGTAATAAAAGAGGGTAATGGCGTTGCAGTGAGGGTGAGCTGTATTGGACACTGAGGATTTGGGTATAAAAACTATTTGGTCCAAGGTCTTGTATACAAAAGAAGGCTTTAAGCAAAAGTATAGCAGTAGATAAGAGTAAATTACATTAATTGGTTTGTCAATCTTGTACCTAGATATGTCTAGGCTGAGAAGTGGTAAAATATATTTTAAGAAAAACTATGTCATTCTAAATTGGAAACCAATCTTCATAGTGATTTAAAAATTTCAGTCTGTGTTTTCAAAAGATTATTTGTTGTTGATAGATGAGCTTAAATTACCAAAAAATGAGGTAATATAGTTCATGAAGATAAATTCTACTTCTATTCTTTTAATCTCAGCACTAAATCAAGAAAGAAAAGTAAGTAGGAAAAAGAAAAGTGAAGAAACAAAATAAAACCTAGTACACTCACTAAAGGCTGTATATCAAGTTTGTAGCAATTTTGACATCAAGTAAGATACCGCTCGAATACCTGAAATGGTATAAAACCCTACTGAATATCTTCAGTGATTCTTCTTTCCAGCCTTCTATAGACATAGATAGCTAACATAGCAGTTGGACAGAGACACAAAATGAAATTGTGATCGATACAGATAAGCAAACACAGAAGATGTCAGTAAAGGTGACATTGATCTTAATTTTGGAATGTTGAAATTTTATTCTCTGAAAGAGGCACTTTTAAGAGGTCGTGGCTATATATCTTGTAGAATATAATGTGAAAGGGAGATGAACATGGGTAAAATTCAGAGAAACAATATTTACTAGATTTTTTTCAAACCTGCAATATCTGAATTGTTTCAATAGGCTTTTCACTTTACAATAACATCTAGTCTAGAAGTGTTTGCTTTTTGATTCATTGTAAATAGCCAATATAACTTTTTTTTTTTTTTTTTTTTTTGACAAGTAGGTACTCTGTCTACCTGGCCCACTTCCAGTTCCAGGTGATTCAGCAAAACCAGTGTGCAGTCAATAGTGTCTCATAGACTAGCATAATGCAAACGCCAGAGCAGGAAGACACAATAAATACTGGTGATGATGACATGAGACTATGATAAAGTTCCCTTACTACTTCCTCTCTTGTTAGTATTTCTCTGTCCTCATTTCAAACTGCTTCTCCTTCCCAGTGAAGTTGATGGCCCTTGGTGATTTAATCATCTTCCCTTCTTACTCCTACAGACTGCTCTTTCTTGCACTTTTATTTATGGCTTGATTTAGGAGTGTATTTTAAAGATTTATTTGCACAATGTATCAAATTTTAAATAAAACATGCAGTGAAATTCTAAATTGTATCTCTAATATTCCAGTTATATCATTAATTCATTAGGTTTGTCACTGACAGATGAATTATACAAGTAACTTCTCAAGTCACCTGATTTGAATCCATATTTTAATCTTTGAACATGAAACACTCTATTAATAACAGCAATTTGTTTATGAACACTGCGTTTTCATGTTATTTATAATCTTTCTATTCTAACTATGTTTTGTATTCTAATGTCACATTCAAAAATGGTAGGACTGAAAAAGATTTATATTATCTGAAATTATTTTGCTTCTGTCATTTGTCCATTAACCCATCTATCTATTCATCCACCCATGCAACCTTTCAACATTCATTGGGTGCCCATTATATAACACATTGAACATGGCTCATGATTGTACTTGTTATAGTCCATGTTTCTATTTAGGCTGCTAATATTAAGATATGGGACAGACAGTACTGCTAATAGACCTGAATACAACACCGAGTTGTATTAATCTTTGTACATTGCAGGCTACTCTCAGGTCTTCCTTTGGGTCTACCCTTCCTAACAGAATCAGGAGACCATAGGACTCAGTATATGGAGCCATATTACTAACACATAGGACATCACTTTGAATACTGAGACCCTAGTTTGTGCTCTGTTAACTGAAATCTCTTATTTCAATTCCTGTTGGAGTCTCTCCCCTGGGTCAGTTTTCTTAGGGTTCATGAAATATCCAATTCAGCATATACTCTAAAACCAGGTATTTACAGGACATAGATATGTCTTGTGCTCCTTGTCATTTTGAGGAATTTTGGTAGAAAGGAGTGAGGCAGATCATTGACCTAGGGCCTTTATCTGTTTGCCGATCCAAGTCCTACAAATAATGAATAACAAATAACAGAATTTATAACTAAAAGCACATTTAATAAAACAGAATAATTTATAACTAATATTAGATAAATAAAGGGTTAATTTGCAGCTAGGGTGTAGTGATTGTATGCTCCTCTCTAGGATAACTGAAGTCTAACACTGACTCCTGGTTAAGATAGAGATGCAGTGTACTAAATAGAGATTTATGATATGCTTCATAAAGATCATAATTCCCCCTAGAGACATCCTGGAACATCTTATTTATAATGCTTATTACACTTGCATAGATTGATAGTTTGCATAGATTGCATAGTTTAACCTGTTCCACAACCAGACTTAAGCTTTGCAACTCTTAAAGAACAGAAAAGTAGTGCTCTGAGGCAGAAATATCTTGCTGGGATTGTAACGGTTTATAAACTGGAAACCAAGAGGATGGGATTAAGCAGAGTCCCCAAAGGTCTAGAGCAACTGAAAAAACGGTCCAGGAAACTTCTATCTGGAGGTCTCACATTACTCTATATGCTAGTACTTTATCCTATATCTTTATTAAAACTTTATTTAAGTATATCTTAGAATATTGAGTATCTTTTCAATCACCTGACTCATGCAGATGTAAGTATCATAAAATAAACATAAAGAGTGGTTGGGACAAGAAATAATGGGAAAATTAAACAACAGTTTGGAGCCTATCTCGGGTTTCTGTTAGGAGATAATATTTAATATGAGATTAGAGGGATAGAATTTATCTGCATTTATAGAGGGATCATGGAGAATATGGAAAAAAGAAGATCATTTGAATATTTTTTTTCATGTCAAACATTTATTGAATACCTATTTTGTGTTAACTGTTTTGATATTGATTTTTTTT
>PVHY01034203.1:0-10599 GCA_004024945.1 Uropsilus gracilis | reverse complement strand
CCCGGGGCTTTCCCACTTCACTAACATTTGTTAACTATCCTGATCTTTTGTGCTCTTCACCTCCCCTGCCTTCTTCCCCCTCCTCCTCTCTCGCTCCATGGTTCAGTCCCATTGGTTATTTTCATTTTTTATTTGTTTGTTTGATTTTCCCTATATCCCTCATATAAGTGAGACCATCCTGTACTTCTCTTTTTCTTTTTGGCTTATTTCTGCTAATATGAGTCTTTCTAGTTCCATCCAGGTTGCTGCAAAAGACCTATACAAAGAAAACATAAAAGACAAAAGACATAAACTTTTATTAAGTTCTCAAGAAGACTCTAATATACCCCAGAGTTTGAGAAATATGAGTTTCAGTTCTTATCATATTAAGAAACGCCTTTTAAGAAGCAAATGTTATGTACATTTTTCTATAGTTTAAAAGGATCTGTTGCTGATTTGAAATTTTAAAAAATTGTTTGTTTATGCATTTATGTAAGACTGACAAACACATTTATATGGTGACGTCTTTTGCCTCTTCTACAGGAGCATCCTGTCCAGGACAACTGGAAGATTCTCCTTCTAAAACTCTGCTATCCCTATGGAAGCAGCATGAGGGAAAGGAAAGGAATCCTGACCTCCATGAAGACAATGCTGACACATATTTTGGAATTTAAAGAGAAGCTGCCAATTACACCTTTAGGCAGGAAGTACACACCTGTTAGCTACTTGGTTTCTCAAGTAATCTGGACTTGGCCAGATTACAAGGAACACCGTTGTTAAAGCATCATAAAAGGAAGCTGACTTACATGCACATAATCCTTATTAAAGGGGATTTTAGGAAGCTGGACACTTGAGAAAAGCAAGCAACTGTGAAAAGAATATCTCCTGCTTACCTTTGTAAAGCCAACAATTACCCCCAAATTGAGTTGGGATTAGATAAGGCAATCAGTTGTAATAGAGTTGATATCTGGGAAGGTCAGACGTTTGAGTCATTCAGAGATAAACCTCTTATTATTATTTCCTTTCCTTGATCATCTTTATCCTTCCACCCCTATTTTTATCCATAGTGGTCACTGGTGAGGTGAGGAAGGAATGACTTTGGAAGTGCTCCTTAACCAAGCTTTTGTATGCATTGTCCAAGGCTCCAGGTTTTCTCATCAGCAGGCTTTCCTGCCCTGTCATTAGTCCTAGTAGCAAAAAGAGTCTTATTCTCATGAACTGACCCATGCTGCGTGCAGGTCACTTCGGATGAAGGCCTCTGCTTTATTCAGAGGCTTCTGGGATTCTGTTGAAGCAAGATGCAAATATGGGGAAACACTGTCATTGCATCTCATTCGTTTTCTGACCTTTGGGAAAATATGGAATTCTATGTGATGGACTAAGCACAGTATCTCTTGGCCAGGGTGGAGTCTCACCTTTCACAGTTACAACTGGGGAAAAAGTGTCTTTTCTTGAAACACTGCTGTGAGAAATAGCCAAATTTATCTGAATGTTACTGCAGTTTAGGGAGAATAAGTATTCCTCCCTCCTTTCTATTTCCCCTTTGCTCATACTTAAAAAAACAGGTAACTGGAGTGGGGATGTGTAATCTGCCTCAGGGCTAAGCTTGCCTCCTAATGACACATGGTTATTCTTTATTGGGCAGTCTTGCATTCATTATCCCTAAATTAGTTCCCTTTTCTCCTTTGCTTTTTTATTCATTCATCTCCTTCCTTTTCATTTGGGTTTTTCCAACTGAACCATAACAAAGTGTGCCTTTGTGATGTTGTGTGTCTGTGCAATAGCACATCTGTGTGAGTGAGTATGCCACCTTCTCCATCCTTTACATTGAGTATTTATTTAAGCCAAGACAGTGGAAAACTGACAAAAATCTTTTGCGCTGATTGTCTTAGAATGATCTTGCATCAACTCAGGGAAGAAAAACTAGCTGAAAGTAGGAGATGCTGAAACTCAGACAGGGTTCCCTTGACTGCAGACAGAAAAAAGCAATTCAAATGCACAGAAAAAAGCTTGAAACTGTTTTTGAATGAAGACTGTGAGAGTTTTGTATAAAGGTATAAAAGTATAGTTAAATCTTTAACATCTTGAGTTTGTAAAAGAAAAGTCATTCATGTGATTATTTGACTGTACAAATAGCAGGACTTAAAGACAAGAAGAGTACTTTGGACTTTCTTAGTTCAGATCTGGGCTAGAGTTCTTGTTCTGCTCCTGGCAACCTGGTCTTATTTCATCTTTCTGAGTCTGTTCCCACACCTAAAATAGAGATAACAATGGCAACTCATAAGTTTGTGATGAGAATTAGGAGAGCCAATACTCATAGTGCTTAATAAAGCTCTTGTTAAAATACACAAAATAAAATAAATTAAGAATTTGCCATTCTTCTTGATTCCCTTAAAATAAACTGAAATAAAGCTTGAAAGATTTTTGCTTAGTAGCACACATAAACTGAGTATGGGATTTTTTTCCTTCTCTAGGATCATTCCTTTCCTCAGTTTGCAAAGGCATCAGTGTTGCCTATGTTCTGAAGTATACCAGTGATTTCTGAAACCTGTGTTAGATCCTTTTGGCAGTGTGATCTTATTGAAGTCTTGTACAAACTCTGTAAAGGCTTATTATTTTCCCCATATTTCAGATAAGAAAATGGAGATTAGATAAATTACCTAAGGTTCTAAAGTAAGTGGTGGAGTGACTAAACAAAAATTTGTCAAATCTTGAAGGATATTAATACAATTGAGAATTAGGATTTATTTCACTTGCTTCAGTCTGCTTTAAGAAAGTTATTCACTCAGCTATTATGTTACCAGAAAATCTCATTCAGAGGGTTAGAAGATTCTTTTAGTCCACACACGAGGTAATATGAGGCAAATATTTTGTTTGACTGATTGATTCGTAGGGTGATATGAGATGTAATTTCTAGTGTAATATATACGATTCCTAGAGTTTGATATTAATGGTATTAAACAAGTTTAATAATTTCTTTCACCTTTACTGTGGTGTTTTCCTCTAGCTATACATCTCATACATTACAGTTTTTTCCATGTTTTTGTCTTTATTCTACCTTAACATTTCAAAGGCAATCATACCACATTCCAGGTCAAATTTCCTTTCTCTGCATTAGCGCATGTGTATTGAGTTGCTTATTAGCCTCCGTTGCATTAGTGTAGGTTGTTGCATATTTTCCAATTCTCATTCCACAAGTATACATTTTCTTGTGTTGAAGCCCATTTATTTGTCCTCTACTTTTGATCCTTCTTCTGCAAAACCAGAATTAACCAGAAGAGAGTTTAGTTTCATGCTATAAGGGGAAGACACAGCAAGGCAAGTGACTTAACATGTCTACATCTCATTTTCCTCATCAGCAGAAGCAAATGTTCCAGTTGCAACCTCCTAAGATATATTTTGACCCTGACTTTTACAACAATTTGTATTCATGAAAATTGCATTCAGATGTCATTTTGCTCACTTCATCCAACATAGTAACTTGTACCAGGTCATCTAACTAGTCAGTAGCAGAGCCAGGATGTGAATAAAGTTCTCTAATTTCTGAATCTTACATTCCTTTTAAAATTTTATTCTTACATTGTTATAGTGCTGTTAGCTTTTGATAAGACCTGATACCATAAAATATATAGAAGAAAACAAAACACTCTTAATGTGTATCTCAGAAATTTGTTTGAGAACTCACCTCCAGAAACAAAGAAAATGAAAGAAAAGGTAAACAGTAAACAACTGGATCTACATTTTCTTCAGTACAGCAAAAGAGACAATAATCAAAATGAAGAGACTCAACTGAATGGGAGAAAATATTTGCTCATAATATCAAAGATCTACAAAGACCTTACACAACTCAACAACAACAACAACAAAAAACCAAACAATACAATAAAAAATGAGTAGAATAACTAAAAAACCCTTCTCCAAAGAAGAAATACAAATGGCCAACAGACATATGAAAAAATATTCAACATCACTAAGTAGCAGGGAAATGCAAATCAAAACCACAATGAGATATTACCTTATTCCAGAGTGAATCTTGCATTCTTTCCTCCGCAACACAGTGGGATAAGGTAAACTGGCTAGGGCATGAAAAGAAGATCTAAAGGGTTTAGAATGTGTTTCTTTTGTGAATGGGGTTAAGAGGGTGGATAGACAGTATAGATGGAGAACAAAACGAAAGGGTAGAATAGTGCTATGGGCTTTTCAGAAAGAAAAGAAATTTTCCTGATGAATTGCTGTTTTTGTTTTGCAGATTTTTTTTTTTAATTTTATAAATGTCTACAGGATAGCACCCGCATAAGGGAATGTGCAGAGTGTGAAATAGAAAATGTAATTTCAATTAAAAAAATCCATATCCAACATTAAATAATGTCGTGCAACTATTGTTGTGACTTAGGGAATGCTCTACATTTTCTGGATGGGGTTTTTCACTAAAATGAAAGATGTTCCTCATTTTAAAATTCAATATTTTCCTTGACTCAAAGTTGAACTTATGTAGTCCCTTGAGTTGCAAGTGTAAGGACTTGAAACTTTTTTTTTTTTTTTATGTCAAGATCAACAACTCCTCTGCGGATTGACATTGCCCTGCCTTAGTGAGATGGATCAAATTTAAATCTACCTATTGTATATTCTTTTGACCATAAAAGAATTCATTCTTCATTAAAAGGCCAGTGACATATTCGAAATTCTTTGTGAAAGAATCAAACATATCTCTCTTTGTTCAGGAGGTGATTTATTAGTTGGGAGTGTGAAAGGGCAACAGGGAAATGTGGGATGGTTTCATCATATGTCACAGAAATTCAATGTAATGCGTTTGACCCAACCTGTTCTCATTTAAGATTTAAACTAATATTTATTTTTGAAAGGAAATTCAATCTATATGTATCTGCCTCAGTAGCCTTGTTGGCTTTTATTGATAGGAAACAGGAAGTTACTTTTTGCCAAAATTACAAAAGGCCTAAAGATCAAGTGAATTTTAATCTTGGTAAATATAGCTTCCATTCTGAAAGGAGGAACATAGGTTCCAGGTAATAACAAAAGAAAGATAAACATTATCCTTAAGTGTCTTCCAAGATTAGAAGGGCAGAGAAGACTAAACAAGTTCTAAGAATTACTGATTGTTTCATTTTGTCCCAAAGCCAATGCAATTTGTTCTTGAATGCAGATTCTCACAGGCATAGGTGATAGTACAAGTTGTTCAAGCAATTCCAGCTGTAGATGCTAAAATGAAGTTTCTAGCATAAAATGAAAAAAAATTGCTATAATAATGTCTTTCACTTTGATTGTTTGTGCCCTTCAAAACAAAAATTATGAAAACATGCTATTTATCCCAAGGAGACTCACTGTTCCGAACTATATTTTTTTTAATATAAAAATGAGCTATTTTGGAGACCAGATGACATTTTCTGTTATTTTGCGTAAAAGAATACGTCAAGCTAGATTCAAGCTAGAGTATGGAAAAAATACTTGACTGTCCCTTTCTGGGATATTCTGAAGCAATGGTCCCTGTACTTTTGCTGCTTTTTCAGCTGGACTTTCTTGGACCCCTGACAGAATTCCTGGCTGTTTCTAGGGCTTTCTGAGAAAGGATCCCTATTCACAGTGTGAGATTAATTCAGCCCTTTTTCCACTACTAGAAGATACAGTACTCTCTCTGGAGTGATTAAAAAAGCTCTCACCTTTAACTTCCTTTTGTTAGGGTTCTCCATTTTACTTTCAGTTAGAATGATGCAATGACAAGTGATCTTAAGCTTTCTGGTTTTGCACATATTCTGTAAGCCCGTGAATATATGCAGAAGTCTCTCATGTAAAGAGATAGAAAACTACTACTCTGGCACCAGAAAGTCAGTCAGTCTTGACTTAGGTCCCTGAGGGATAGATATTTTTCAGAGGTTGCTGTGTATTTTCTCTGTATATTTTCAGAAGTTACTGTATTTTTATGCAAAGGAGTTATTTATAGGTAATTTGGCCTAATTTCAAATTTCCATGCTGCCTTTTATTTGAGGTGCCAGCATTATGCTGCCTAAGCTCTTAGGGGCCCCTTTGCACTTTTAGCATGCACTTATTTTCAGTTTCCTGAGCTTTACCTTGGATTTCCATTCTCATAACAGAAGAGGCACCCCTTTCAAAATTGTAACCTGAGCATCAAGCACCAAATGATCCTGGTATGAGCTAAATATCTGATAGTCTTCTGTAAGCCTGTTGGAAAAGGAGCCAAATCCTACCAGTAGCCAATTTAGGAATCTAGTTAGTTGGCATATTTTGTTGGAGATGGATATACTCAGAGATAGAGGCAGGTCCAATAAGTCATCCAAATATGCTGGAGGACTATGGGTGCTTTGGTGGTGAGTGTACTGTGTAACAACATCTGAAGGGGGAGAACCCGTACCTCTCAAATTCAAAATTGTGAGTCTGTGTCACTTCAAGATAAAAAGGACACACACACAAATTTAAAAAATTCCAAATACTTAATGAACTGCTTTCTATCATAACATGCACTCATATATAATAGACATATATATGCTTGACTTTCATGCAACATTTAATTATACACACACATATTATTACCAAAGATATTTAACTTGATCTTTGCATCAGTCCAATGAAGTGAGAATTGTTAGACTTGCCAGTTTGTGAGTTTGTAAAGGTTTATGGTGGTAATGTGAATCACTCTCAAAGTGCCAATGAATCGAGAACCACATTCAAATCTTGGATTGTTCTTCTACATTATTATAACTACTATACCACTGGTTCTTAATCTTTCAGATCCATTATTTAAAATAGATATCTGAACATTGCTCTTAACTATCATGAAATAAAATAGATAGGTAATGTAACCTATTCTCATACGAAACTCTAAAATTCATGAAATTGAGAACTTCTTAGCAACAAGTTACAAACTAAAGATAAATAAAACAACATTGATGACTCTCAAAAATATTTTGTGGCATAAATGTGTGCACAGAAGAGTATGTATTTGTGATTTCATTTTAAATATTCTAGAGAGCAGACAAAATTAATCAAGGGGATTAGATATCAGAACCTTGGTTGCTTTTGGGAGTTTGACATTAAAGAGGCATGAGGTAGGCAGAATGATGGAAATATTCTACATCTTGATGGGGTATTAAGTATATAGATTAGCTGGTCAAAACATACATTAAGATCTGTACATTTTACTTTTTAGTTTTGTAACTCAATAAAGATTGAAGTCACTCTAAAATTATACCAGTAATATTTGAGAAATAAAAAGGATTTAAATAAATATTTCAATATATAAATGTCTTCACCAATATTTGAAGGCAATGAAATAATTAAAAGCTTGCCTCTAACATCGATAAATATATTAAGATTTTCATTTTTTAATTTAGCATTGTCAAAACTTCAATCACATTTTTAATATATGATACATATCTGTATACATAGATTTGACAAGAGTGAAACACTTGCAAACACAGACAAATAGGATGTGTTATTTTGAGTTCACTGATATTCTGTGCCATATTGCTTTTTGGTGAAATGGTGAACTACTCTTAGAAAATTAAAAAAAATTCCTCAGACTTTTCTCATTGTAGTATTAACTCTGGAAAATTCAATACATATACTATGGAACTTTTTTGTGTTTATATATAAAAAAGTTGAGTTTAAAATTCAGATGATTATATGTTGGTTTTGTCAACAAAAATGTCTAGTGAATAGTGGGACATTTGGGCATCATGCAGGAATTTCTTCTCATGTTAGGATGTTTTGCATCCCTAGCCCTTGTCTACCTAATATATGCAGGACTGCTTCCAAAAATTGTGACAACTTGAAACCCCATACATCTCAATGTTCTCACACAGAGTGGCACTGGCTGAACTGAGAGTCTATTGCAGACAGTACTTCAAAATTTTAAGACTTTTTTCAAGTACTATCTCTTTTGTTAAATCCTCTTACAGTTTTTCCAGGCTTATCAGCTTGTCTTTCTTCTGTCTTAGAATCCCAGAGATATTTATATTTAAGAATTGTTGTCATATTTTTGGTAATGTTACAGGGCAAAGTAAGGGGCACCCCGGAACCCTTAAACCTGTCAATGGAAATGAACTTAACACAATAAGTGCATGTTGGAGGGGAGGGGAGGGGAGGGGAAGAAAAGGGAGGAGGAGAGTGGGAGGGGGGAGAAAAGAGGGATGTGGAGGGGAGTGGAGGGGAGGGAAAAATACTGTTTCTGAATCAATGACTCAAAGTTATTCATCCCCTCATGGGGTTGGCCCAAAGTAAAGTCACTGAAGCCTAAAAACCTGCCACTATAGTCTAAGGAAACTTCTGATGGGGACTCACAAGAAAGAAGAACATCTTGGATCTCAACCTTGAGAAAAAGAGACAAGAAGACCATCTTCTTCATGTCTCTATGCTCCTCGTGCCTCCTCCAGGTATCCTCTTTCTTTGCTTGCTTCCTCTTTCCCAGTCTCCTCTACAGCTTCTCCTTCTCTTGTTCTGCTCCACCCTTCCCTGGGTGGGGTAGGGAACCTGTAACCTCTCCTTTCCCCGGGAACCACTCTATTAAGTAATTGTTAATATGCTTGTCTGTGCGTCCCCTTAAATTAATAGAACCTAGGTATTGGAAATGCTTTATTTATGACATTTAGCACATTCAGCTGCATGTTCCAGAGTCAGAATATGTGTGATCCATGTAAAGAACTGAATTCATTTTTTATTTGACTATTTACTACAATATCATTATGCTATAACAGTGGGGATTTATTAGGATTAGAGCAAATTTAGATTGAGAAACAAAAAATGGTATTTTTAACATAATATTGACATTTAAATGCAAATAAGTAGATATAATTACATAAAGATCTGATTGCCTTTTTCTGAAAATTAAGATACAATGACATATGCTGTATCAATTTTTAACCCTAAACTATCTTACTAGTGAATCACCAAGAAAAAGAGCCAAGACTACATTTATTTGAAAAAACAAAATGTCATCCTTAAGACCGGTGTTACCAATGGGAAAGAGTCTCATGTAGTCCCTTCTACACCCGAAACCATATCTGAGTGTTTACCTGTGGTTACCTGCTAATAATCTTCATAGAACCTGCATTCATAGCTGCTACTCACATATATAGAACCTTCCTAGTTGTGAAGTGGGTTCCAAAATTATGACTAGATAGACTTGTCTCTTCTCCAATACCTCCCAGCTGTTAAGAACACTGGACAACTTTTCAGACCTCTCAGATTCCTCTTTGGAAACAAAGAGGTCCAGTGTAAGTATCTGCCCAATCTCAGGATAGTTACCGTGGCTTTGCTCTGCAAATGTGAGAGCTAGGCTCCTTGCGTTTATTTTTCTCATAAACCTAAAAGGGCTAATAGAATTAAGATTTTCAGAAAGACCCAACCTTGGAATATGTCTTACTATAAATGTAAACAAAAATAAAACACTAGAAAAAAAGTCACAACTACACTTCTATAAAGTCTCTTTTGAAGATTTTTCTTTCCTTGCACGTGAAAGCACAGAATTCAGACCTAGTTGGGGGCTGTAAAAAGAAGAGATCTGATTTTTACAATCTGCTATGCCCTTTTTGTGAAGAATAAGAAATTATTCTTGAATATAATTCTGATGAAGCATTGCCTGGGTCACACTGCAGACACTTTTATGAACCCTTGGGACGTCCTTGTGTTGAATTCAAAGTTAAGGTAATTTATTTCTGGCACTGTATTTGTGGCATTTTTACTGATAAAGATTCTTTGGGAGAGCAGATAAAGGTCAACTGGAAATAATTCAATAGATATCTTTTAATGTACTGAGAAAAATATTTTTTTCAAAGAGGTCAAAGTAGTCATTGTTCAAGCATTTTACCTTTTCTGTGCGGTTTTTCATTATCCACAAACATTTGTAAATATTTTTAGTAGATAATTGTGTAGTATCTGTCAGGGTGTCATTCGGTAAGGTTATAAACTGAGTCAACTCCTTGTCAGCAGACTGATTTGGGAGCCTTGAATAGTGAAGGGAATTGATTTGGACAGCGTTATAGGACCCACCACCCTGACCAGAAAAGCCAGCCCCATACCAGGAATGCAGAGACAGAGTCCACATGTTATTGTGTGAGAGATTAGAGCCTGAGACCAGATATCCTAGCAGATAACTGGTGCAAACCGTTGCCCCAAGTAAGAATGCTTGCAAAAACAAGAGTATAAAAGAGAACCTCAAAATTTTCTTCCTGCACGACTTCTCCCATCTCAGCCCTTGCTCCCTCGCAGTATATTTCAATAAATCCACCTTTTCTGTTTTCCACTCAGTCTCTGGTGAATTATTTCACCCCACACCTTGGATCTCTTCATTACAGTTTCTTAAAAATACATCGATTGTTTTAACTGCACCTCTCAAATAAGAGGTGACTGTGCTTTCCAGAGGAAACTGGATCCGGAGGGATCTCAGAGTTCTAAGTCATTTTAAAGACCAGAGCTGTGGTGTTCTGAAATGAGAAACGTTTTAAGGGGTCCCCTTCTTCCTGGAAACATCTGTAAAGAGCCTGGCTCAAACCACCTACAGAGTCAATTCAACCCCTGGACTACTTCCTCAGCTCCCACACCCTACCCACAGTGCAGTGCTGGTGCTTTTACAACTACGTTGGGGGCCAG
>PVHY01034202.1:0-10610 GCA_004024945.1 Uropsilus gracilis | reverse complement strand
AAGCTGAAGAGGTATTGACTGCCTGCTTGGAAGAGCTTGAGCATGCCAAAGAAAGATGTCTACTCTTCAAGCATGTGATAATGAACCCTGAAGGATTGGATAAATGGTGAGTGAAAGATCAGATTGGGGATGCTGGGAATCTCCACCCATAAAAGGATTATGAACACCACCAAATCCAAGTCTTACCCTCTGGCTATAGATGAACCTGCCTTCAGCCTTGGCCACCTCGCCCAGGGAGTGATCTTGCCCACCTGCTAACCTTGCCCATTACACTAGCAAAACCTACCCCCAATGAAAAGCAGACTCCACCTGGGTGCGACTTCACTAGCTCCCACCTTGGGTTAGTGGACCTGGTCCAGGATCTCACAGCAATAATCTCTTCTTAATTCTACTTAATCTGGCTCCTGTCTCTTTCCTCACCGGCCTTTTCATCTTCCTGGTTTCTCCTTCCCTCCTTCCTTGCCATTCTTTCAGCGAGGTTAAAAAAAATAAAGAACTTAGGGTTTTTGGACAACCTTGGAGAAGGGCTTTGGACAAAGTTGGGGAAGGTTTTGGATAATGTTGATATAATTGGGGTTTTTCTTATATGTTTCTTTCTGAGTTAAATAATTAGGGATTCACTTCGTTTAGTAATAAATTAGTTTACACTCTAAGAGTCTTGTTCTGGCTTGGAAAATACAATAAAAGGCTGGGGGTGGTGGAAAGAATCTGAAGGAGCCACGAAAGATAAACTGAGACAAGTTAGTAAGGTTTAAATTGTAGTTAATGATTTTTTTTTTTCCCTGCAGTCTCTGGGGCAGAGAGCTGAGAAGCAATGGCTAGAATCTACTTAACAAAGTGAATGGTCTGTGAAAGGCATTTACCTACAGTAGGTTTAGGATTTGAATCTGCCTGGGAGAAGTAGGCAGATGATTTGAGTTTAAAGTGAAAAGTCCCTTTTACCTGATAACAGAGAAACTGCCAAAAGAAAAGAACATCACACCTTTGACTGCATGTTTGGAGAAAGCTAGAACATACCAAAGGAGGAAAAGAAGAATGCCCTACATTTGTAACATGTGTTGCTGAACTCAAATTAATTGGATCAGAGACTAAAGGACAATGGTGGCTTAGCTGGGTTTTTCATATTAACCTTGTAATACATATTTAGGTAATCACTTTGTTTAGTAATAAATAGTCTGTTCACTTTAAGTGTCTGATCTGGCTTTAGAAATTAAAGTAAGAGCTGAAGATGGTAAGAACCTTTTAAAGTGCATTGGAAGTAAAGTTTTTTTCCTCTGGCTGGGGAGCTCATTGCAAGTGGCAGGTATATGAATAACAAAGGTAACTGGTCTATGGAAGCTTAAAGGTTAACAAAGGCTCCTGCCTGGTTAGTATCACATTGCACACTATAGAGGCTTTTCCTTGGTTTAGGAAAAGCTGGCAGCAAAAGGACATTTAGGTAAAAGAAAGCCTGCCCCTTCTTTCTCCCAATATCAGAAAGGAAGTCTTGCAGAACTCATAAATCACGTCGAACATCTGACTCATCCCTAGGAGGACAATAGAACCCTAGGCATTCTGAAAGAAAAGTCAAAAGGACTTGAGATAGAGATTTTTAATTTTGGGGGGAGGAAAGATTATATGCTCTTAGGTATAATATTCATTTTCTTTTGCAATCACTCATTGGGTCACTTGGTTAAAGGAAGTAAGAAGTCCTTGGTAATACATTTTTCATCAGCAATTACTATTACCCCAAATCATGCCAAACTTTGAGTAACATCCCAGAGAATTAATATCTGACCTTACTGGGATTGAAGGATGTTGTTATTATGAGAGGTGCTTTTGTTACAATTCTTTGTTTCTAACTGCCTTTGGTGAGGGTACTGATTCCTGTATGTTTCAGTATGTTTAACCTATGTTTAATAGGTTCTGGAATCCTACACTGTTGTAATCTATTCAAACACCCCATCCCATTACTTCTTGAACACATGAACAAATACAACAAGCCTAACGTCCGCCTTGTCACAGCCTTTGAGTCTGAGCACAGCTGCTTTGCAAACCAAAAATTTCTATTTCCCTCACAAATTCCTCAGATACTCTCTTTGCTGCCTGCTTCTCAATCAAAAATAGTTAGGCACTTACAAATGGCCAGATATGTGTGCTACATGACAGTGAAGGGGACAAGGAAAATGACAGCCTCTTTTCCAGCTGGTGTCCCACAGCACAAGGATTTGCCTGGGGCAGGCCCACCAGGCAGGAGCCTTGGAAAAGTCACCCAAAAAAACTGGACAAAGAACTCTTCTGTTTTGGAGCTGCCCGGGGTGCCTTTTTCATGGCAAACACTTCCATTTCTGTGATTCCAGAGAGATAGATATTTTTTAAACAGAGGAACCAGATCTTTCTGATAACACATTTACTGCAACATTCCCAGCCCACTACAGCTGGAAAAGTTCGCCAGCCAGAACATTTGATGAGAAACAAATTAAGAAAACAGTTGATTAGCCCAGGGGGGGTCCCCTTTCTTGATAAGTGGGTCAGAGGGTAATGGGGACTCTTGCGGGCTCTCCACTCAGTAGTCCCTGGTTCCTGAGAAGGAAACCATGCAGATGCCAGCTCCTGTGTGCACCCCTGCTGCCCAGAAAATGTTCTGGCCCCAAACCTCCCCTCCTTAGTTTACCAAACACTTGCTTGTGGTATTGGGGCTGGGGGCTTATCCAAGAAGCCTGAGATATAACCACCAATTCCTAGGTAAGCAGACCATGCAACTGCTCTGCCTGAGCCCATTGAAATGCCAACGCTCACAACAACTCTGTGGGATATTATAACTCTTACGACAATTCTGTGGGATGATTTTATAGTACTGATTTTAGAGAGGAGAAAAATGAAAGAACCAAGAGGTAAAATAAGTTAAGTGGGGAAAAAAACTTCCAACATAGTATCTGAGTGTAATGATAATAATAGCTAACGTGCCGGGCACGGTGGCTCGTGCTTGTAAGCTCCAGCCTATGAAGCGGCTGGGGCTAGGGATTGCGGTTCGAGTCCCGCCTGGGGCCCGTAGTGAGACCTAGATCCAAAAAAAAATAGCTGGATGTGGTGGTGCATGCCTGTAATCCCAGCTACCTGGGAAGCTGAGGCTGGGGATTACTTGAGTCTGTGGTACCCTGGGCAACGAGAGCCTGCAGTTCAACGGGCAAAAATAGTAAGACCTAGTCTCAAAAAAAAAAAAAAAAAGATAATAATAATAGCTAACGTGTATTGAACATCTGCTACCTGCCAAGCATGGTTTCTTTTTTGAATTATTTTTATTGAGATAATTGACATATAGCACTGTACAACCTTAAGGCATACAGCCTGTTGATTTGATACAACTTATATACTATTGTATGGTTATCACAATAGATTAGCTACACCTCTATCACATTATCATTCCTTTGTACTAGGGACAATTGCAGTCTTGTCTCAGCAACATTGAAGTTTGTAATATAGAGGGGTTGATGCTAATTCCAATACTGTGCCTCAAATTTCCAGAACTTATTTATCTACAGGTTGCAAGGTTGCAAGTTTGAACTCATAAGTGGCAGGTACCCTAACTCCTTCACTTTCCAAGCATTGTTATAAGCACTATACACACATCCATTCTCAACAATCCTACAAGATGAGAAATATGATTATCATTTTCCTCCTTTCACTTATGAGGGAACTGAAGCACAAATGGAATAATTTGTTTGATGCTGGGAACTGAATGACACAGGTAGTGACCATGGACAGCTTGCCCTGAGGGAAGGCTTAAGAGGACCGCAAGCAGTCAGGGTCCATACATTCATAGGAGATACTTACACCCAGAAAGTCTTACATCGGCTTACATTCTTCTGATACACTGTATTTAGCCTTGTCTAGAAAAACTTTGCAAAACTGATTTCTTTTGCATGTAGAATTTCCTGTCCTTGGAATTAATGAACACACTACTTAATGAAGTATGTCGTATGTTGATAAACTTCTTAATAAAAATTGAGGCAGACCGGGCATGAAAGAGCAGACCAACCTGCCCCACTCTTTACTTTCATCTCCTTTCTGAACTTTCATTTTTTTAAATTTATATATATATATATATATATATCACATCATTGTATTCTCCAGGGTTTACCCACCACCTCCCCTCCCCGATTGCTCCCACTTGTCCCCACCCCCAGTTGTGTTCTTCAGTTTGGTTGTTAGCTTGTTTCTGTCTTTTTCTTTCTGACTTGTTTCTGCTAATATGATTTCTTCTAGGTTCATCCATGTTATCTCAAATTCATCAAATTTGTCACTTTAATTGATGAGTAATATTCCATTGTGTATCTATACCCATTCTTTTCATCCATTCATCTGTCTTGGGACATTTGGGCTGTTTCCATGTCCTTGCAATTATAAATTGTGCTGCAATAAACATCCAAGCACAGGTGTCTGTACTTTCATTTTTTAATGCCTATGTCAAGTTATCTCTGGTGCTCAACTAAGCTGTCCATCGCAGTCTGACATCACAGTTTTACCTGGTTTGAACTGGAGAGGTGCTCTCCAGAGTCTCAGCCTCCCTTCCTCTTGGGTTTACTTAGGTTAATGGCAGAAGTCACTGCTAAAGAGAAGTGCAGGACCTATGGCATGAGAGTAAAGTGAGGGGTTTTAGTCTGAGTATTGGAAAGTCTGGGATCTTAACTGAGATGTATGAAAACTACAAGGGTTTCCTGGAGCAATGTCTGGGCTGGTCATTAACTAGTGCTGAAACAGGCCTTGCTTAGAGAAAGGAGATTTAAAATTGGAAAAGACAAAATTTTCACTAACTTGGAGAAAAACTTAGGTCATGGTATTATGTGAAAAAAGAAAGGATACCTGCAAGATGGTCTCAATGAGATTAAAGGATACAGAAGAATGATGAAATAAACTAAGTTTTTTTTAATGGTTTTTCAATTTGTTTAATAATAATAAAGAAAAATATTTGCATGGTATATATTTTTCCTGACTGAGTATAGTTAAAGAAGGATTTTTGTTCAGCTGCTATGCAAGTGACTCAAGGACACAGATATCTCAGCCTTGCTCTGGACAAGTCCATGTTCTGATGTAAGAAGGTCAGGTGGAGGGGTCTTCCCTCCACCACCATCATCCTGGATTCTGGAAAAAACCTTAACCCAGCCTGGCTGGCCCAACTTTTGAAGTTGGCAGAAGTTTATATTATCCACTTCCTGCCATCTCCTCTTTGCATCCTGCTTCTGTCTTACAGCCAGATTCCTGGAATAGAGGAGGGAGCTTAGTATTTGTAACCTAAAAGTACAACTCTCCCTGTCAATCCACATAAAATGTTCCTTAAAGCTGAACAACTCCTTTGCCAATCATTAACTGGTAGCCTAGCACACATTTATTCTTTTACATGTCTCTTACCGAGAAGAAAATCTTATCACCTTTCAAATCACCCTTCTACCTTTTTTACTTTTGAGTCATAAAGCAATGGAATTTACTCTTAATAGGACATAGAAAGCTAATTGATTTTGGTGACTTCCAGCACTTTCTGATTCCATATATATATATATATATATATATATATATATATATATATACACACATATGTATGTGTATATATACATATGTATATATGTATGTATGTATGTATGTATGTATATGTATGCTACCATCTATTGAGTTTGATGTTGGATCAAAGAATACCATAATTATCTAGAAATGATATTAAAATCTATTTCTTTCTTCATGTATAAGAAGATGGATTTTCTTTATTATTCCTCACCACTTGATGATACATTGCAACCACTTGAATACAGAAGCAAATATGAGCATCCAACTCTTATCCAAATCATGAGATTTGCAAAAAATACAAAATAATGTCATTATTTTAGCTAATTCTTTTTAGTTTTGGAAAATACAATACTTCCAAGCAGAATTAAAAAATCTTATAACCTAAAATTCACCATTTTAAACTCTGCAATTCTATGACTTCCAGCACTTTCATAAGGTTGTACAATTATTACCATTAATTCCAGAACATTTTTATCACAAACAAATGCTTAACCATCAGCAGTCAATCCCCACTTTCCTTCCCTGTGCCTCCAGTAACCATCAACCTGCTTTTTGTCTTTCCTAGCTCTACCTGTTCTGAACATCTTATTTAAATAGGCTTTTGTGTTTTCAACATCTGTCTATATTGTGTCAATACATCATTCCTTTCATGGTATAATAATCAGGTGTATGGCTATATCACACTTGACTATTTGACTAATGAATTAAGCTAATCTAAGCATCTATGTTCAAGTTTTTATTTAGACACCTATTATTTTCAGTTACCTTGCATATATACATAGAAGTAGAGTTGTTGCGTCATGTTTAACCTTAAGTTTAACTTTTGTCAAATTCTTTCCCAAACAATTGCATCATTTCACATTCTTACCAACCAAGTATGAGAGTTTCAGTTTCATTCTATCCCTACCAACACTTGTTATTGTCTTTGCTTTTCATTGTTGTCATCTTAATGGGTGCAGAGTACTCTTATTATGGTTTTGTTTTGTATTTTCCTAAATTATGTATGATGTCAAGAATCTTTTTTATGTACTGTGGATCATTTATAGATCCTCTTTGGAAAAATGTTCAGGTTCATTTTAAAAATTGGGTTGCTAGTCTTTTTGTTATTGTGTCATAAAAACACTTGATATATTTTGGATACTAGACCCTTATCAAATATATGATTTACAAATACTCTATCTACTCTGTTATTTATTTTCTACTTTATTGAAAGTGTCCTTTTTCACCAAAAGGTTAAATCTGGGGGAAGTGTAATTTTTCTTGATTTCTTTTGTAACTTGTATTTCAGTGTTGCATTTAAGAATCTCATATGAAGACCAAGTCATAAAGATTTCCATGTTTTCTTTTAAGAATCTTGTAGTTTTTATCTATAAGAGATAAAAATTTGTCTTTTTCCCATTTTGAGCTTATTGTTTTTGTTTTTGTTTTTTGAGACTAGGTCTGGCTATTTTTGCCCGTGGAACCGCAGGCTCTCGTTGCCCGGGGTACCACAGACTCAAGCAATCCCCAGCCTCAACTTCCCAGGTAGCTGGGATTACAGGCACGCACCACCACACCCAGCTATTTTTTTTGGAACTAGGTCTCGCTACAGGCCCCAGGCAGGGCTCGAACCACGATCCCTAGCCCCAGCTGCTTCATAGGCTGAAGCTTACAAGCATGAGCCACCGTGCCCGGCCTTGAGCTTATTGTTTTATAAGGTATGAGGGAAAGGTCCAAGCAACTTGTTAGGTAAGAGATTCTTATAAATTGGCCTTGAGATTTTGTCTGAAATGTAAGACCTCAGTTGATAGACAAGTAGTGTCTGATAGAGTTTCCCACTCAGCAAATTATGAGCATGTTCTACAATAAATGCATATTCTATGTCTCACTATGTAAATAAATGAAAACTAAATATGAATTATATGAATTTTAAAAAACATTATACAAATGTCATACAGAATGTTTTATAGGTAATTTATATTAGAAAAAATGACTTGAATAAGAAGGTTTCACTAAATTATTTTCTGAGTTTGAAATGTTTCTCTTTTTGTGTTATCAGTAAACATGGCAGTTGTTTTTTCTTTTGAGATCTCTGAGGTCAAGATGCACTTTAAATAATTGTTTATTTTTTTAATGGTCATATTATGTTCTCTTTTATTCTATGCTGAAGTGGCTACTTCCTATCAGGTCAAAGAAAAGTTCAGGTTTCTAAGGGAACTTTGCATTAACAGATATAATTCCACATTAAAAACAGAGATGATTTTTTTATGTAACTTTATTTTTAGGATGTGTTTATTGATTATTTTTCATGTTAACTTTGATCCTATCCCCAATCAATAAATGCATTAAGAATTGCACTGAAACTTTATTTGACTTGGGAATCAATAATTCCATTAGGACGTAAGGGCCTTATCTAGTTTACAAAACTATGTAGGTTTCTCAAGTAGTTTTTTGTATAAGTGCAAAAACAACTCAAAAGAAGGGAAATTTTTTGTCATTTAGTTTTTTAGTTAGCTAATGAGATAAAGTTTATCAGGAATATTGATTAAGATCACTTGGTACATTTCACATGTCCCCACAATAAATAATAATATTTTATTCAATCCAACCTGGATAAACTTCTAAAATGAACCTCCCAGTCTCATCAAAATCTGCATCATGATGTCCCCTGGAAGTCTTCCTCACAGTCCATGAGAGGACATTTTCTCATGCTGGAAGGCATTTAGTATGTCAGGTTCTGTATGCCAACATCAGCACTACCTAAAGTTGGTATAGTCTGAATAATCGAATAGAAGTTAGTATCATTATTAACTTTCCTTGGCTTAGGTAACTTGGTAGGTATAGTAGGTAGCTATGGTAGGTAACATGGCAGGTTCGGCATTACAATCTGGAGACAAAGAGAAAGAATTGACATTGGTCTTGGAAGTTTCTAGGAGGGAAGCTTCTATTTTGCATAACCTGTGGTCTCTGGGCCTTCCTGTTCATATAGGGATATCACATCCACCACACCTCCACAACTATTTGCCCCACATTTGCTGCTTTCATGTCTGGCAGGAGCTGTCATGCATCCTGCCAGGAAATCTGGAGGTCATCCTTGACTTCTTTTCCCTTCTCTGACTTTCCAGTGGGTGCTGCAAGCCCACCACTAGCTTCCACTGTCTTGGAAGGTGGCTCTAACCATTCTTGACCTTGCACCCATCCAATTCATCTTCTCACATTAGCTGCCAGAGAAAACTTTCTAAAACCAGAGCAAATCATTCCTGAGATTAAAATCCTTCCATGGTTTCCCAGGGACTTGGGAACTGAATCACATCTCAATGTGATACACAGACCACTGGTGGTCCCACTAACATCCACCTACTCCCTGGTCAATTTCTTCTTGAGTCTCACTTATCTGTTTGGTCATTTGCTTTCTGGTGCTTGGGGTCTTCATGTATGTCATCCCTTTTATTTGAGTGACTTACCTATATTTCACCTCTTAATACCTATAAACTCCTGAAACCAATGTTCCCCTGTTCAGAGAATGTCTTCTAATGCCCTCCTCTGAGGGTTTTCAGGGCTGATGGGTTTCCTCAGCACCTGCTCTTATATTTAAATATAACACTTTGATCTGGGTTCTTTTCTCTCACCCTCAATGCCTGGATGTGGCTAGAGAACTGATACATTTAATCTCCATCTCTCTAGGTTTGGCACAGGGCTCAGCTTGTTTGTTAGAGGCACACTAGAAATTAAAGCTAGTTATTTAGTTCTGGTTCCACTGACAATTAAAATATCCATTGATCTTCATTGGTTAGCATCCATTCATATATTTTTGCCTATTGAGGATGGAGTCCAGACTTAACTATCTTTGCAAAACCATTACACTTTGTAAATGTTTAGCAAATATTTAACAAAATTATTTCTGGTTGTTGAAACATAACTATTTTTCATATCTTTTTCATTTCTTTAAAAAATTGATGTATACTACGTATATTTATTTATTTCAAGTGTACAGTTTGGCGGTTTTCAGTGTATTCACAGTTTTACAACCATCACCACAATCTGATTTTAGAATATTTTTGATACTTCCAAGAGAAACCATGCTCATTTACCATCACTCCACACTTCCCCCTACCTCTAGCCTCTGCTCAGCTCTGGGCAAACACTAATCTGTTTTCCTTCTCTATGGATTTACATATTTTATATATTTCATATAAATGGAACCATACAATATGGGGGGTGTTACTGGCTTCTTTAATAGCATAATACTTTCAGTGTTGATCCATGTTATAGCAGGTATCAACACTAATTTTCTGATTAATAGTAAAATGAATGTACAGTGTATATATATACCATTCCTTGTATTGAAAGTGGGTGAAAAAAAGACTTTCTGTCTTTAACTGGATACAGCTATCTGCCTGCTACTCTCTCCAAAGCAGGCTACAAGCAGTTCCTTTGTAATTACCTTTAACCTTAACTGGATACACTTTTCTTTCTGCTTCTTTCTACAAAGCAGGCTACACACTCTTCATTAGCATTTTCACTGATCACCTTTACCATTGATATGCAAAAGCCAGCCAACTGCTCTCTGCTTTCAGCTCCAAAAACTGCAGAAAAGAAAAACTTTAAAACACAGTTTAAACTTTCCATTCGTGGGTTCTTACCACCATCCTCAGCCTTTTTTTAACCAAAATATCAAACCACTGAAACAGGGTAAAATGAAGACTTTCTGCCTTTATTTAACTGTTTACCCCTATCTGCTTGCTTCTTTCTCCAAAGCAGGCTACAAGCAGTTTCTTTGCAATTACCTTTAACTTTAACTGAATACTCTTATTTGCCTGCTACTCTCTACAAAGCAGGCTACACACTCTTTATTAGCATTTTCACTGATCACCTTTACCATTGATATGTAAAGGCCAGCCAGCTGCTCTCTGCTTTCAGCTCCAAAAACTGCAGAAAAGAAAAACTTTAAAACACAGTTTAAACTTTCTACTCGTGGGTCCTTACCACCATCCCCAGCCTTTTCAACCAAAATACCAAACCAATGTAAGACTATCAGTGCAGTGCAGACTAATTTATTTCTAACAAAGTGATTTCTAATTATCCTAATAACT
>PVHY01034201.1:0-10600 GCA_004024945.1 Uropsilus gracilis | reverse complement strand
CATGTACAAAAATTAATTCAAAATGGATAAAAGACTTAGATATCAGACCTGAAACCATAACATACATAGAGGAAAACATAGGCAAAACCCTCCATGAAGTACAATTCAGAAATCCCTTTCTGGAATCATCTGCAGAAGGCAAAAAATTGAAGGAAAACATAAACAGATGGGACTTCATCAAACTAAAAAGCTTCTGTACGGCAAAAGAGACAAAAGAAAAAACTAAAAGAAGCCCAAACAAATGGGAAAAATTTTTCGCCCTCCACAAGAGTGATAAGGGATTAATAACACTGAACAACAAGGAACTCACACAACTAAACAAAAACAAAACAAGATGCCCAATCAAAAAATGGGGAGAAGAACTAAAAAGACATTTCTCCAAAGAGGAAATACAAATGGTCAACAGACACATGAAAAATTGCTCAATATCACTAGCAATCAGAGAAATGCAAAACAAAACCACAATGAGATTGCACCCTACACCAGTAAGAATGGCCCACATCAAAAAAAACAGGAAACAACAAGTGCTGGCGTGGATATGGAGAGAAAGGAACACTCTTACACTGCTGGTGGGAATGTAAACTTGTCCAGCCACTATGGAAAACAGTATAGAGAACCCTCAAACTAATGAAATGGAATTACCATTTGACCCAGCAGTCGCACTTCTGGGAATCTACCCAAAGGAGACCTCAATGTGGGTACAAAAGGACACCTGTGCTCGGATGTTTATTGCAGCATTATTTATAAAGGCAAGGTCATGGAAACAACCCAAATGCCCTGGAACAGATGAGTGGATGAAAAAGATGTGGTATATATACACAATGGAGGTTTACTCATCAATTAAAAATGACAAATTTGATGGATTATTGGAAACCTGGATATACCTAGAAGAAATCAGTCTAGCAGAAATGAGCCAGATAGAAAGGGACAGAAACCAAATGATTTCACTAATATATGGTCAACCAAATGAAACTGCACAAGGGGAGAATGGGAAACAGAAGGAGCAGGTGGGAAAGGGAGGTGGTAGGTGACCCCCAGGGACTGAAATGGTGTGAAATATATATAAATAAAAAAAAAAGATCTGAGGGTGATATGTACTTTATTCCTTGTCTATCCCATGAAGTGTAAAACATAGAGAGATTTCAGCTATGATCATCAAAGAATAGTCACAGAAAGATACATACTGCACCCTTTGGAGTCTGATTAAATTCAGTACGTTTCTCGCTGAAAAAACTGCCTCTTGGCCTGAAAGGCCTAAATAGCAGGAATTTGAATGAGAAAAGGGTTTTAACATGTGGCAGAAATCATGACTTAAGCTCTGTGGGTGATATGGACTTGTATCCTTTTCTACCCCATGAAGTGTAAAACACAGAGAGATTTCATCTATGAACATCAAAGTACAGAGAAGTCACAGAAAGATATATAATGCAATCTTAGGAGTATAATTGAATTCTGGAGTTTTCTCCCTGAAAACACTGCTTTTGGAACTGATTGGCCTAAATAAGAGGAATTTGAATATAAGAAGTGTTAATAACAAGTGGGAGAAATCATGACTTAAGCTCTGTGGGTGATACGGACTTATATCCTTTTTGACCCCATGAAGTGTAAAACATAGAGAGATTTCATATATGATCATCAAAGAACAGAGAATCACAGAAAGATATATAATGCAATCTTAGGTGTCTGAATGAATTCAGGAGTTTTCTCCCTGAAAACACTGCTTTATGGCCTAAAAGGCCTAAATAAGAGGAACTTGAATATAAGAATTTTTATTAATAACAAGTGGGAGAAATCATGAGTTAAGATCTGTGGGTGAAATGGACTTATGTCCCTTTCTACTCCATGAAGTGTAAAACATAGAGAGATTTCATCCTGAACATCAATGGACAGGGACATTCCTTAAATTTATATACTGCACCCTTTGGAGTCTCTTTGAATTCAGAAGGTTTCTCTGAAAACACAGCCTGTTGGAAGAAAGACATAAATCAGCAGGAATTTGAATGAAAAAGGGTTAATAACAAGTGGGAGAAATCAAAACTTAAGATCTGTGGGTGATATGGACTTATTTCCTTTTCTAACTCATGAATTGTAAAGCAAGAGAGATTTCATCTATGATCATCAAATTGATAAGGGTTTGCCCCCCCCCATTGTCTCCTGTTTAAGATTGCAGATTTCAAGGACAGGTATGCTAAAATGGGAGAATGACCATAGCGGGTTTCCCTTCAGGGAGATGCAAGGGAAGAAACAAGTGAAATGGTCAAGGTGAAACAGGTTTCCTGGAAGGTGAAAAATCAGGGTATATAGAGAGTGTGCAAACAAAGAGTGGGATTCAGGGTCGATTGGTATTCGAATATGGAAATCAGATAAAGAGAAAGTTTCAATGGAGGAAAGATGGGAATCGGCCATTTGTAAAGATGTGAGCCTTGTGAGCTTGGCCATGTGGCCACAGGGGCCTGCAACCCTTGGCTGGCCCAGGCTGGCGCAGCATGTGTGCTGAATGCAGTTAAGGAGTTTGCAGATGAGAACTCCGTGTTGAAGTTTCTTTTGCTGAGTTTGACTTGTGTCTGAAAGAGGCCGTGCCAAAGTTAGGCCTGAGAAGAAAGTGAACTTTGCTGGTTTGGTACCATAGAGTTCCTGCTACCAAAAGGTGACAAGGTGAAGACAGCGTGGAAGACAAGGAGGAGCAAGCCAAGGGAGCAGCCAAAGGAACATGTCTTCAAGCATCTGGAGATGGACTCTGTCCGAACATTGGTGAGATGATCAGGACTGAGAGACTGAGGATTTGGGGGCAATCTGGGAGAGGACTTTACAATACTGAGAAAGGTTTTGGACAATGTTGAAGTAATCTGAGTCTTACATATATCTTTTGTAATGATTAGGATAATTAGAAATCACTTTTTTAGAAATAAATTAGTGTGCAATGACAGTCTTACATTGGTTTGGTATTTTGGTTGAGAAGGCTGGATATGATGGTTAGAATCCACGAGTGGAAAGTTTAAACTGTGTTTTAAAGTTTTTCTTTTTAGGTCAGAAAGAGGGAAAGAAAGCAGAGAGATGCTGGTAGCTGATGTTTGCATATCAATTATAAAGGTGTCAGTGAAAATGCTAATGAAGACTGTGTAGCTACTTTGTAGAGAGAAGCAAGCAGAGAGGTATATACAGTTAAAGTTAAAGACAGAAAATCTTCTTTCACCCTGCTTCAAAAGTACAGAGAAGTCACAGAAAGATATATACTGCACCCTTTGGAGTCTGATTGAATTCAGGAGGTTTCTCGCTGAAAACACTGCCTGTTGGCGTGAAAGGACTAAATCAGTAGGAAATTGAATGTAAAAAGGGTTAATAACAAGTGGAAGAAATAATGACTTAAGATCTGTGGTTGATATGCTCTTATATTTTTTTCTAACCCATTAAGTGTAAAACATAGATTTCATCTGTGATCATCAAAGAACACAGAAGTCATAGAATGATGTAATATGAACCCTTAGGAGTCTGATTGAATTCAGGAGTTTTCTCCCTCAAAACAATGCATTATGGCCTGAAAGGCCTAAATAAGAGGAATTTGAATGAAAGAATGGTTAATAAAAAATGGGAGAAACCATGAGTTAATATATGTGGTGATGTGGTTTATACCCTTTTTTATCCATGAAGTATAAAATATAGAGAGATTTCATCTGTAAACACAACGTACAGGGAAGTTCCAAAAAGATATATACTGCGCAATTTGGAGTGTGATTGATTTCACAAGGTTTCTCGGTGAAAACACAGCCTGATGGCCTCAAAGGTCTAAATCACAGGAATTTCAATGAAAAAAGTGTTGATAAAGTAGAACAAATCATACTTAAGTTCTGTGTGTGATATGGACTTATATCCTTTCTACTCCATGAAGTGTAAAACATGGAGAGATTTCATCTACGATCATCAATGTACAGAGAAGTTACAGAAAGATATATACTGCACCCTTTGGAATCTGATTGAATTCAGGAGTTTTCTCTCAGAAAACACCGCAGGTGGCATGAATGTCCTAAATCAGCTGAAATTTGAATGAAAAAGAATAAGAACAAGTGTGAGAAATCATGACTTAAGAGCTGTGGGTGATATGGACTTATATTCTTCTCTCCAGGATGAAGTATAAAACATAGAGAGATTTCATCTATGATCATCAAATTACAGGATGTCACAGAAAGATAAGTATTGCACCCATTGGAGTCTTTTTGAATTCAAGAGGTTTCTCGCTGAAAACACCACCAGTTGCGAGAAACATGACTTAAGAGCTGTGGATGATATGGACTTACATACTTTTCTACTGGATGAAGTGTGAAACATAGAGATATTTCATCTATGATCATCAAAGTACAGAGAATTCACAGAAAGATATATACTTCACCCTTTGGAGTCTGATTGAATTCAGTAGGCTTCTCGCTGAAAACATTGCCTGTTGGCCTGAAAGGCCTAAATTTGCTGGAATTTGATTGAGGAAATGGTTCATAACCAGTGGGAGAAATCATTACTTAAGAGCTGGAGGTGAGATGGACTTGTATCCTGTGCTATACGATGAAGTTTACAAGATAGGGATATTTCATCCCTATACATCTGAGTAGAGAAACTTTACGTAAGATATAAACAGCTCCTTTGGAGTCTGTTTTTATTAAGTAGCATTGTCACTGAATAGGCTGGATGTTCACCCTCAAGGCCAACCCATGCAGGAATTTGAGTGAAACAACGGTTAATAACTAGTGTGAGAAATCATGACTTAAGAGATGTAGGTGATATGGACTTATATCCTTTTCTACTGGATGAAGTGTAAAACATAGAGAGATTTCATCTATGATCACCAAGTACAGATAATACAGAAAGATATATTTACACCCATTGGAGTCTGATTGAATTCAGGAGGTTTCTCCCTGAAAACACCACCAGTTGGCCGAAAGGCCTAAATCCCTGGAATTTGAATGAAACAAAGATTTATAACAAGTGCGAGAAACATGACTTAAGAGCTGTGGTTTATATGGACTAATATCCTTTTCTACACAATGAAGTGTAAAACAGAGATTTCCTCTATGATCATCAAAATACAGGAAGTCACAGAAAGATATATACTGCACCCTTTGGTGTCTGATTGAATTCAGGAGGTATCTCATTGAAAACATGGCCAGGTGGATTTTAAGGCCTAAATCAGCTCGATTTGAATGAAAAAGAATCAATAACAAGTGTGAGAAATCATGACTTAAGTGCTGAGGATTATATGGACTTATATCCTTTTTTACTGGATGAAGTGTAAAACATAGATTTCATCTATGATCATCAAAGTACACAGAAGTCACAGAAAGATATACTGCACCCTTCGGTGTCTGATTGAATTCAGGAGGCTTGTCGCTGAAAACACCACCAGTTGGACTGAAAGGCCTAAATCAGCAGGAATTTCAGTATAAAAGAGTCAATAACAATGCTATATCATGACTTAAGAGACGTGGGTGATATGGACTTATATCCTTTTCCACTGGATGAAGTGTAAAACATAGAGAGATTTCACCTATGATCATCAAAGTTCAGAGTAGTCATAGGAAGATATATACTGCACCCTTTGGAGTCTGATTGAATTCAGGAGGTATCTCGTGAAAACACCACCAGTTGGCCTGAAAAGCCTAAATTGGCTGGAATTTGAATGAAAAATGGGTTAATAAGTAGTAGGAGAAATCATGACTTAAGAGCTGCAGGTGAGAAGGACTTATATCCTGTGCTATTCGATGAAGTGTACAACATAAGGAATTTTCATCGCTATACATCTGGGTAGAGAAGTTAAGTAAGATATAAACTGCTGCTTTGTATTCTGTTTCAATGCAGGAGCATTGTCGCTGAAAATGCTGGAAGTTCACCTCAAGTTGACTCATGCAGGAATTTGAGTGAAACTAAGGTTAATAACAAGTGCAAGAAACATGACTTAACAATGTGGGTGATACAGACTTATGTCCTTTTCTACTGGATGAATTGTAAAACATAGGGAGATTTCATCTTTGATTATCATTACACAGAGAAGTCACAGAAAGCTAAATATGGAACCCTTTGGAGTCTGATTGAATTCAAGAGGTTTTTCACTTAAAACACCACCAGTTGGACTGAAAGGCCTGAATTGGCTTGAATTTGAATGAAAAAAGGGTTAATAACAAGGGGGAGAAATCATGACTTAAAGCTGGAGGTGAGATAGACTTATATCCTGTGCTATACGATGAAGTGTAAAACATAGGGAAATTTCATCTCTATACATCTGAGTAGAGAAACGTTAAGTAAGAATTAAAAAGCTCCTTTGTAGTCTGTTTCTATTCAGGAGCATTGTCGCTGAATATGCTGGATGTTCACCACCAAGGCCAACCCATTCAGGAATTTGAGTGATAAAACGTTTAATAACAAGTACGAGAAATCATGACAAGAGCTGTGGGTGATATGGACTTATATAATTTTCTACTGAATGAATTTTAAAACACAGAGAGATTTCACCTATGATCATCAAAGTACAGAGAAGTCACAGAAAGGTATATACTGCACCCATTGGAGTCTGATTGAATTTAGGAGGTTTCTCGTGAAAACACCACCAGTTGGCCTGAAAGTCCTAAATCCTAGGAATTTGAATGAAACAAAATTTAATAACAAGTATGAGAAACATGACTTAAGAGCAGTGGGAGATATGGACATAAATCCTTTTCTACTACATGAAGTGTTAAACAGAGAGATTTCATCTATGATCATCAAAGTATAGAGAAGTCACACAAAGATATGTTCTGCACCCTTTGGAATTTGATTGAATTCAGGAGGTTTATTGCACAAAAAAAAACAGGCCTGAAAGTTATAAATCAACTGGAATTTGAATGAATAAAGTGTAAATAGCAAGTGGGAGAAATCATGACTTAAGAGTTGGAGGTGAGATCAAATTATATCCTGTGCTATTCCATGAAGGTTACAACATAGGGAAATTTCATCCCTATACATCTGAGTAGACAAACGTTAACTAAGATATAAACAGCTCCTTTGTAGTCTGTTTGAATTCAGGAACATTGTTGCTGAAAATGCAGGAAGTTCACCATTAAGGTCGACCCATGCAAAACTTGAGTGAAACAAAGGTTAATAATAAGTGCGAGAAATCATGACTTAAGAGATGGGGGTGATATGGACTTGTATCCTTTTCTACTCCATGAAGTGTAAAACATGGAGAGATTTCACTGCACATTTTGGTTTCTGATTGAATTCCAGAGGTTTCTCGCTGGAAAAACCACCGGGTGGCCTAAAAGGCCTAAATCAGCTGGAATTTGAATGAAAAAGATTTAATAACAAGTGCAAGAAACATGACTTAAGAAATCTGGGTGATATGGACTTATATCCTTTTCTACTCTATGAACTGTAATCATAGAGAGAGTTCATCTATCAAATACAGAGAAGTCACAGAAACATATATACTGCAACCTTTGGTTTCTTTTTGAATTCATGAGGTTTTCTGGCAGAAAACACCAACAGGTGCCCCGAAAGGCCTAAATTAGCATAATTTCATTGACAAAGAGTTAAAAACAAGTGCGAGAAAAAATGATTTAAGAGCTGTCGGTGAAATGGACTTATATATTTCTACTCGATAAAATGTAAAACATAGAGAGACTTCATCTATGATAACAAAGTAGAGATGTCACAGAGATATATATTGCACCCAATGGATTCTGATTGAATTCAGGTTGTATCTCGCTGAAAAACTGCCGGGTGTCCTAAAAGGCCTAAATCAGCTGGTATTTGAATGAAAAAGACTTAATAACAAGTGTGATAAATCATTACATAAGAGCTGTGGTGATATGGACATATATACTTTTCTACTCCATGAAGTGTAAAACATAGAGAGATTTCATCTTTGATTATCAAAATAAAGAGAAATCACAGAAAGCTAAATACTGCACTCTTTGGAGTCTGATTGAATTCAGGAGGTTTTTTGCTGAAAACACTGCCAGTTGGCCTGAAAGGCATAAATTGGCTGGAATTTGAATGAAAAAAGGGTTAATTGGAAATGGAGAAGTCATGACAGAAGCGCTGGATGTGAGATCAACTTATATGTGCTACTCGATGAAGTGTACAATATAGGGAAATTTCATATATACATCTGAGTAGAGAAACATTAGAAAGACGTAAAAAGCTCTTTTGTAGTCTGCTTAAATTCAAGTGCATTGTTGCTGAAAATGCTGGACGTTCACCCTCAGGGCCAAGCCATGCAAGAAATTGAGTGAAACTAAGGTTAATAACAAGTGCAAGAAATCATCATTAAGAGCTGTGGTCATATGGACTTATATCCTTTTCTGCTGGATGAAGTGTAAAACCTAGAGAGATTTCATCTATATCATCAAAGTACAGAGAAGGCAAAGAAAGATATACTGCAACCTTTGGTGTCTGATTGAATTCAGGAGGTATCTCCCTGAGAAAACCGCTGGGTGGCCTAAAATGCCTAAATCAGTGTAAAATATAGAGAGATTTCATCAGTAAACACCAATGTACAGGAAGTTCCATAAAGATATATACTGCGCCCTTTTAGTTTGATTGAATTCACAGGTTTCTCTCTGAAAACACAGCCTGATGTACTCAAAGGTCTAAATCAGAAGGAATTTAAATGAGAAGCGTGTTACTAAAAAGTAGAAGAAATCATACTTAAGATCTGTGGGTGATATGGACTTATATCCATTTCTACCCCATGAAGTGTAAAACAAAAATTTCATCTATGATCATCAAAGTACAGAGAAGTTACAGAGAGATATATACTGCACCCTTTGGAATCTGATTGAATTCAGGAGCTTTCTCACTGAAAACAATGCCTGTTGGACTGACAGGCCTAAACCAGCAGAAATTTGAATGAAAAAAGGGTTAATAACAAGTTGGAGAAATCATAACTTAAGATCTATTGGTGATATGGACTTATAACCTTTTCTACTCCATGAAGTGTAAAATATGCATTTCATCTATGATCATCAAAGTACAGAGAAGTCACAGAATGATATATACTGTATACCTTGGAGTCTGATTGAATTCAGTTGTCTTGCTGAAAAAATGCCTTATTGCCTGAAAGGCCTAAATAAGAGAAATTTTAATAAAAGAAGGCTTAATAACATGTGGGAGAAATCAAGACTTAAGATCTGGGGGTGATATGGACTTATAGCCTTTTCTAACCCATGAAGTGTAAAACATAGAGACATTTCGTCTATGATCATAAAAGTACAGTGAAGTCACAGAAAGATATATAATGCAATCTTAGGTGTCTGAATTCAAGAGTTTTTTTCCCTAAAAACACTGCTTTATGGCCAGAAAGGCCTGAATAAGAGGAATTTGAATGAAAGAAGGGTTAACAGCTAGTGGGAGAAATCATGAGTTACGATATGTGGGTGATATGGACAATATCCATTTCTACTCCATAAAATGTAAAACATAGAGAGATTCACCTATAAACTTCAATGTAATTGGAAGTTCATATATATATATATATATATTATATATATAATATATATATATCAACCTTTGGAGTCTGATTGAATTCAGGTGATTTCTCTGTGAATACACAACCTGTTGGCCTGAAAGGCCTAAGTCAGCAGGAAATTGAATGAAAAAAGGGTAATAATAAGTGGGAGAAATCATGACTTAAGATCTGTCGGTGATATGGACTTATATCCTATTTATCCTATATATCCTATTCTTTTCTACCCCATGAAGTGTAAAACATAGAGATTTAATCTATGACCATCGAGTGATAGGCTGTGCCCCCCATTGTTTCCTGTTTAAGATATCAGATTTCAGGGACAGCTATGCTAAAATGGGAGAATGACCCTAGTGGGAATTCTCTTCAGGGTGAGGCAGGGGAAGAAAGAAGTGAAATGGTCAGGGTGAAACAGGTTTACTGGAAGGCAGGAAATCAGGGTATATAAAGAGTGTGCAATCAAAGAGAGGGATTCAGGATTCGATTCAAATTCGAATATGGAGATCAGATATAGAAGTTCAATGGAGAGAGATGGGAATCGGCCATCTTGTAAAGATGTGAGCCATGTAAGCTGGACCATGTGGCCATCAGGGGCCTGCAACTGTTGGTGGCCCAGGCTGGTGCAGCATGTGTGCTGAATGCAGTTAAAGAGCTTGCTATGAGAACACCTTGTTGGAGTTTGTTTTGCTGAGTTTGACTTGTGTCTGAAAGGGGCCATGCCAAAGTTAGGCCTGAGAAGAAAGTGAACTTTGCTGGTTGGGCACCATGGAGTTCCTGCTACCTGAAGGTGACAAGAAGTCAATGTGGAAGACAAGGAGGAACAAGCCAAGGGAGCAGCCAAAGGAACATGTCTTCAAGCGTCTGGAGATGGACTCTGTCTAGACATTGGTGAGATGATCAGGACTGAAAGACTGAGGATTTGGGGGCAACCTGGGAAAGGACTTTGGACAATACTGAGAAAGGTTTTGGACAATGTTGAAGTATTCTGAATCTTACATGTTTCTTTTGTAATTATTAGGATAATTAGAAATCACTTTGTTAGAAATAAATTAGTCTGCACTGATAGTCTTACATTGGTTTGGTATTTTGGTTGAGAAGGCTGGGGATGGTGGTAAG
>PVHY01034200.1:0-10608 GCA_004024945.1 Uropsilus gracilis | reverse complement strand
CCCCCCCCCGTGGTGCTGGCCAGCGGTCAGGGTGGCCGGGGCCCAGGCCGCCGTGGGCGCGCCCACCTGGCTGTAGATGAAGAAGTAGCCGGTCTCCTTCACCAGGATCTTGTTCTCGCGCTCCTCCAGGGCGCGGCCTCTCTTGAAGCTGAGGAGCCACGGCACGAAGGTGTAGGACCCTGCGTGGAGGAGCGGGCGCCTGAGGCCGTGGAGGGGCAGCTGGGGCCGGCCTCTCCCCGCCCGCCCTGCGCCTGGACGCCCGCGCCAGCTGCACTGTGCCCAGGCCACCGCCTGGCTGTGCGTCTGGCGACACGCAGCGCTTCCCCCTGCGAGGCCTGGCCCAGCTTGGGGGCGGGCCTCCAGCGCCCGAGGCGAGCCCAGCACAGTGTCGGGGAGTGATGCGTCCATGGGGCAACTGAAAGACTGGGAACGCACCGCGGTGGGGCTCCAGCCACCACACACCAGCCTGCTGTCCCCAAGGTCATGTGGCCACCCGCACTCCCGGGTCAGCGCTCAAGGGGAAGACGGGGGACGCTCAGAGGCCACAGAGAAGTGGGCCGGACGCCTGAGCAAAGAAAGAGGGCCCGTCCTGGACTTGGGCCAGGGGAGGACCGACCTGCGGACCATGGCCCTGGCTGTGGACAGAGGCTCACAGGCGGAGTACACAGCTGCCCGCGGCCCCCAGACAGAGCCGCCCCCCGGCCCCCCTTGAGGGAAGCAGACGAAGGCAGCAGCACACGTTTTCGGAATGTTTCTGCGCGTCGGAGCCCTGGGGGGTTAAAAAAAGGCCACATGGCTGTGATCCTAGGCTAGAACGAGCAGGTCCACCCGGGCCCCCTCAAGCACGTGGGGGAGGGCCCGGGGGAGCGGGAAGGAGGGGCGCGCAGGGGGGGCGAGCAGGGGGGTGCGCAAGGGGGGTGCGCAGGGGGGGCACCCACACATGAGCTTGTCAGGGCTCCTGCCGGCTTCGGAAGCCCCTCAGATCCCCTCCTCCAGGGAGCGAGTGGCCGCCCCCCCCCACGGGTGGCTGACATCCATTGCTGCTCCCCAGAAGCTGGCCTGGGGGGAAGCCTCCTCCTTCGGGACCCCCTCGGCGCCCGGCGGGCAGCGTCAGGCGGGGTCTGCCGTGCAGTGAGGGCCGCTCGCTGCCACTTCGAGCAGAGCGGGGGCGAAAGCCTTTCGTTTCCGTGTGTCTGAGGGACAGCATCCGCCACGGCATGCTGACCCGGAGAGGAGAGGAGAGCGCTGGCCACGGGGGCAGCAACACAGGGCGCCTTGTAGGGCAGAACGAGCCAGACTCCGAGGATCCGCTTTGCCGTCTGGTTTGGGTTTTGATGCCATCTTGTGCTGAGTCCCGCTGTCTCACTCGCAGGGTGTGGTTCAGAGCCCTGGGTCAACCCCCCGCCCCCCGGGCAGTCCCCATGCCCACCACCACCACAGCCCACTGTGCCCTCGGACTCTGCACCCCCCCCCCCGCTCTGGGAGCCTCATTTCTATGGGCAGATTCTGGGGGTTGCTACCGGTTTGGCTTTATGCGCCCCGACTTGTTTCTCCATGAATGCAGTCAGCAACACCCTCCGGCGTCTTTCTCCCGATTCTCCGGGCTGGCATGCTCCCCTCCAGCCCATCCGTTTGAGAAGAGGCGTCACGAGCGCAGCTTTCCCGCCGCTGAGTCGTAGCCCACGGCGTGCAGGCACCGCATCTTCCCAGTCCGCTCAGCGGCCCTTGGGCGCCGAGCTGCTTCCAGAGCGTGGCTACGGCAGATCAGGCTGCGGTGGATGCAACAGGCAGCTCCTCCTTTGACGAGCGCTGCTGCATTCCTTGGGGGGCACCCAGGAGTGGAAGTGGGGTGGCTGGGTCGGGGGCAGCAGGTCTGTTTTCAGTATCTCGAGACCCCCACGCTGCTTTCTAGGGGGCTAGTTCCGAAGATTCTTCTTCGATGCTCTGAGCAAGAAATGCTTTCTTTCTTCTCAAAACGACACACAGCGTGGCTGCTCAGGCCTGTGCGTCCAGGAACCGTCTACGTTTGGGGCTGCGTTCTCCCAGCGCCTAACGCAATGACTCCCCCAGCACATGCAACAGCTGTTTTTCGAATCAACTGATTCGAAACATCGAACAACCCACGGGGATGCTGCTGCTGTTTAAATCAGCATTGTTTAAAAACAATGACTGTGGTTCGAACGCATCTTACTGACTAGTTGCTGTAACCCTGGGAAATAAAACTTCCTCAGTCAGAGAGCTAGAATAGTCACTGGAATTGAGGAAAAACACAATGATTATTCATATTCTGGTGGCAATATCTTTACAGAAAAAGCCTGTATAGTACTTTAAGTGGATTTCCTATCTTTTTTTACCCAACTGTACCTATAAAATCAGTGAGCTAGTTCTGAGCAAATTCCACTGCTGTTATGTCAGAATATTGGAAAAGGGATTTATTAGGCTTAAATTCTTACTTTCTGTGGATATTTTTCGGTCTCATCGGATTACGCTATAAATATTCCCACTGAAGAGAGAGCACACATTTACTTGTTTTTAAGTAGTCAGTACTTTTCTCCAATGGTGTGTGTGCACACACATTAATGTAGACGCACATACACCACACACAGGTGTACACATGAATGATACTCACAAGGCCACTGACATGTGAACCCAAATGCCAAGAACAGAGCGTAGCAAAGAGTATACCCTAACGCAGATTTGCTGCTGAGTGAACTCTAGATTCTTTAAGAAAAGAGGCTACGGGATAAGCCTGAAGGTAAAGTGATCGTAGACCTAAGCACCCATTTGATGACATGCTTCTGCATCTTTCACCCTAGATTTGCATCTTCGCACACAGCTGCCAACTAGAAATGGGCAGTGAGTTACTCCTTGCAGAGCGTTTTTCTACACGGGCATCAGCCCTGACAGCAGGTAGTCAGAAAGCAGAACAGAGCTCCAAGACATCAACGCTTGCATCTGCTGGCCAGCAGCTAAAATCCAGACGCGTCTTTATATACGAAGCCTCAACTTCTTGGTTCCACTAATGCTTGATTTAAATGTCAAATGAAAATGTCAGTATTAATATATGGAAATCATTTGCATGTACTTCCCACGAGATCTGTTCTTAATGAGTAGGTCTTTCCTGTTCTGACGTATCTACAAATTCTCAACAAAATATTAGCCATCGCATTCAGGAGAACACTAAAGGCTCTTACACTATCATCATTTAGGATTTGCCAGCAGATGCAAGGATGGATACACGCAAACATATCAAGACATGCAATGCATGACATTTAGCAGAACAAATGAGCAAATGATGTGATCATTTCAACTGATGCTGAAAAAACATTTGACAAAGATCAGCTTCCTTTCAGGATAAAGTTAAGGTGCAAAAGAAATTTACCTCAACATAGCAAAGGTCCCACATGATACACCCACAGCTGCTAATATACTCAACAGTGTAAAGCTAAAGGCGTTTCTCTTAAGATCAGAACAAGACAAGGATCTCCACTTTTGCTATTTTTATCCAGTCGGAGCAATCAGGCAAGAAAGGGGAACTAAAAGGATCTATATTGAAAAGGATAATGTAAAATGATCTCCGTTTATAAAGAACACAATTTTATATGTAGAAAATCCTATGACCTCACATGCAAATAACGTAATAAATTCAAGATGTAAAATCAGCACACACAACCGGTTCTGACTCTATCCTATACAGTTAACAACATGGGAAAGACATTAAGAATATAATCCTATGCATCGTAGCCTAAGAGGACTATTAAGCACTTAGAGAAAAATTTAACCAAGTTGATTTGTACATGGAATTAAACAATGATGGGAGAAATTGAAGACATAAATAGGTGAAAATACTGCCTAACGCAACCAAGAGATTCAAGGCAATCTCCAATAAAATTCCAATGGAATTTTTCACAAAATCAGAAAAAAGAATACTGAAAATTTAAATAGAACCACAAAATACTCTCAATGACCAAAGAAATCCAAAGTAAGAGCAGTATTTTGAAAGCTGTATCATTTGTCTTTTTAATTTTAAGATTTCAAAACATGCCACCATGCTATAGTAATCAAAACAGCACCGTACTGGTTTAAAGGCAAGCAGACCAGCGGGATAGACTAGAGAGTCAAGAAATAAATTCGCACAACACACAGAGAAGGCTGGACGGCATTATTCTAAGTGGAGCAGCCAGTCGTGGACAGATAATCACCACATGATTTCACTTTTACGTGAAACCTAAACAGGTCAGATTCTTAGAAGTGCTTACTGGTGGTCACCAGGGCTGGTAGCTAGAAGAAGTGGGGGAATGCTGCCTAAAGGCAACACTAGTACCAGACATGAATGTAGCAGTAAAGAAGAAAAAAACTGATTCAAATATAGGAATATGCTAATGTTTTCAAGGAGTGGAGGAATATAGACTTTCAGAAAGCTGTTGTTTCTAACAGTGACCGTGTTACAGACAGATTTCCTAGGATAAAATCCAGCTGGTTGCTCACCTCACTCCTTTTTAATCAGGATAAACTGCAGATAGACAAAATATATAAATGTAAAATTTAGCCCTAAAATTGGGAGAAATAGGAAGCATTTCTTGAAAAATTTGAAATTTAGAACCTTTTCCAATCACACCTCAACATCTAGAAGGTCCAAAACATTGATAAAATTAACAACAACAAATAAACTGTAAACAAAATTAAAAAGGCAAATGATAACCTGAGAGGAGGGAAGGCTTGAACTGATCACAGAATAATCTGTTCATTGCAGGAAGAACTCACAGCAAGCCATTTAAAGATGACCAAAAGTCCAAGAGAAAAATGGGAAGAATCTGAGTGGAAAACTCACAGAAAAGAAAATAGAGACAGAAAAGACAAATGAGGAGAATGCAAACACAGTTATCAGCAACGCAGAAACAAATGATTCTTAAAATAACAAGAAGATGACACATTTCACACAGAAAGAAAGCAAATTAAGATGTACTATTCTCCACCTGCTATTCTTTTGTTGCCAGCGAGAGCAGAACAGCTTCAAACACCACTGTATGATTAAGCAATAATGACCAAAATTCACAATCTCTCTTCCACATGGTGACCTGTGTGACGTGAAGAAGGCACAGTCATGCTTTGTGACACTGTCCTAACGAAAGGCTCTCATCAGGGCCTCCTGGTAGGGGACTGGGTGAATACATGGTGGTAGATTCACCCAGTAGAGCATGAGGTAGCTTTTTTTTTTTTTTTAAATAGCAAGGAAGTCTCTGCTCAGATACTGAAATAAGGATAACGTTCACTGTTAATAAAGAACATTTCTGATACTGTAGCCAAAGGACACTGATAGAAACATTCTGCAGTGAAGAGGACTTCAGAGGGACATCCCCGTTTGGGTTGCATCGCGTCTCCAGGGCTCCACAAGGAGACACTGAAGGGATAACCTGGGAGGGAAGTTGGGGGGGGGGGGAGGGAGAGGGGAGATAAAAGGAAAGGAGCAACAGTTTCTAATTCATCCTTTCGGGCTTTTTTGATTGGTTGGCAATGCATAAATGCATTACCTATTCCAAATTAAACTGAGACTCCAATCAGAGACACCGATAGGGCGGATATGAGTTTCCACTCTGCTGGGCTCTGCTGCTTTATTCTTTGTGGCGTCTGCCTGGGCCTCCCTGCTTCTGCCGGAGGAAAGCAGTCAGCAGGGCACTTAACGGACCTGAGGCCACAACAGTCCTTCTCCTTCCGAGGCCCAGAAGTTCCAGCTCCAGGCTTGACGTTGCACATCTTTCTCCAAGGGCTCTCTGACGGACTTCCGTAAGCAAAACCGTTCCACTGAGAGCAATCTTAACGAAAGCAAGCCGGGTCTGCCTTCCTCTTAAAGCCCACGCACGCCGACGTTCACGAGTTGCCACAGGCACATCCATGTCCAAGTCACCCACCCAGAAGAGCACCCTGGGTGGGGGTTTGGGGAGGTGGGAGTGGGGGCCCTGCCCCTCCCCCACAGAAGGACCACAGCTTCCAGGCGCGTGGCACTCAGTGGGGAAGCAGCGACCTCTCTTTGTGCAACACGCTTCATCTTTCTTTGCAGCCGATGCAGCGAGCGCAACCCCTCCAAGTCGTGTGTCCTTCCGATCTCATCTTTGCTCCGTGGGGCATTCTCCTGGCTTTTCTTTACGCTTAGGAAACCGCTTGCTGCCGAGGAAACACTGCAGAGCATGACTCTGGGAGATGCAGAGCGATAAATAACCGACTTTCAGAGTGTTCTGTGCTCATGCCAGTCAGGAATGTGGAAACCGCACAGAGAACAGTCGCTGCGAGGCAGCACGCCAGGGTCCTGCCAGGCTGGGCGCGGTCCCGTCACTGGGCTCCCGGCCCTCACTCCCGGCCCCTCTGCACCTCCTGGCTCATCTCAGCTCCCAGAGTCCACAGGACTCGCACTGTCCCTGCGCTATCCTTTCCCGACAGCGTTTACTTTTGTCACTCTCGGCCTCCCTTGCCCTTCGGGCTTTGGCTGGCTTCTTTTTCCTCGCGGAAGGTGAGTTCGCTGAGGCGGGAACCCCCAGCTTGTCCTCGGGCACACGGTGGTGCTCTTGCAGGAGCCGGGCGCTGGCTGCATCTCGCCAACACACGCAGAGCCCAGACAGCATCCGAAATCGGGGTTTGTCACAGAATCTGTTTGTTTGTTTATACGAACGTTTTTTTGTTTGTTACACGTTACGTCATATAAATAGTCGCGCTGCTTTAATATCATGTTTAAGAGAGATAAGACCTGTTCAGTTATGTCTTTATTCAATTATTTCTATAACCTGGTATAGCTGTGAAAAGCTTCCGGCATCATCAAAATGAAAAGGATTTCTAAATCACAATGAATTGAATTTGATTTAGTGCTGGTTTTGCTTTATCATATTCCGGTTCACCGGCATTTTAAACATCAGTGGCGCAAAGGTAATTCTATTTGTTTGATTCTTATGTTTGCCCAGGGATGCTTTCTCCAGTTATTGTGATTCAATTTAAGTTATCGTGTTACATCTGTTTACAAGGTATTCGGAGCACATAGCTAATCTGAAGTCAAGCTTGGATATACTCTATGAACTTGAAACTTATTACCTTTATGTATAGTCGGCGTGTCACTGTCTGCGATGAGCTGCAAGCAGTCTTGCGTAACTAAAAAGCAAAAAGACATCTTTTTAGCCACTTGGATGAGGACAGCAAGGCACAGCATGATCTGGAATACACAATTACAAAGTCATTCTTCCTGAAACGATGAATCAGTGTACGTCCTACAAGCTGGTGTACTGCTCCTAAACATACTCTATGAAATTTGCCTACAGATTTTCATAGAAATTTAGCTTGAAATATGTTCCAGCAAAACTGTGTGCTGTTGAGTCATGGTAATGTAGCATCTGACACTTGACCTAACTGGCTTAAAAATGTGATGCCCGTAGAGAAATCAAGTTTAGTTATGGACACCTGTTTCTCAAGTCTTTCAAATACATGGACCCGTAAGCATAAGGCCCCTCTAAAATCATCTGTTTGTAAAGTTAACATTAAACAATGGCTCCCTGGTGCTGAGAACACTGTCACCAGCACCACTGAACGTAAAGAGGTAATTGTTCATGCGTACTGAGCAGACACAAACGCAGGTGATGCCACAGAAATCCTAAAAGCTACCTCCTGGGGACTAAATGTCAGGAAGCACAGGCCCCTGGGGAAGGCGAGTGGAAGGGTCAGAACTGGTCCCATGCCCTGTGCACGCTGACGCCCAGGGCAGGCTCTCTGTCCAACGCTTTAGACCAGAATGAGAGAGGCTAGCTTTTGAAAAAAAGAGGAAACATCTCCCCGAGGTTGCATAACCAGAAAGCCTTCTGGGAAACATCACTTGACACCACACACTACATGTCGACCAGTCCAGAGAACATACGAGCGGACAAATAAACGTTCTCCTAAGTAAGAGAAGGGCCTCAGGTAACAGCGAAACAAATACCCTCTATTCAGGAGACGCGAGTAAAGCCGTGAACACCTGTGAAGACAGAAAACACCGACCAAGGCGCTCTTTGCCATGAGGAAAATAGCACTGCAGCTGTTTCAACACCTAGAAATGGGTTCATGTAGAATGGGGCACCGTTACAGGACAGAATACTACCCAGCTCTAGGGAATGACGGGAGGTTATCACGTAGCACATCACGTAGCATGTGATGTGCAGGCATCACATGTACCGGAACAAGTCAAAATAGCACAGACAAACACTGGGTCTTTGCACCTCGATGTGTGCAGCTCAGAGTCAAAGTGGGTGAAGGGACGAAGGAAAATAGTGATAACCTCGATAACCAAGGTGAGCTCTCTGGGGTTAGGCCTGAGGTGGAGGGAGAAGGGTCGAGGGGTAGGTGGGGGAGAAAGAAAAGGCAGCTTGTGTTGGGAGAAAGCAAAATCAAACTGTGACCAAGAAGGAGGAAAATTACACTGGCTTCTAGAAGGTACGAGAGAATGTGTTCACGACCGCGGCTTAAAGATGGGCTGAACGGAACAGAACTCTGTGAGATGGAGTTGATAAAGCTGACCACATCCAGCCTCATTTGGTACAAAAGGTCACAAAAGAAAGGTCTGTGGTCTGGACGATGTTAAAACAAAAACACCAGCAGCCTCCCGGTGTATGCACACAAGAGCTTGCCACAGGAAGCCTCCTGCTTCCTGGGGAAAAGGGTACCTCCTGCTTCAGATGGTTAACTGATTTCCATTATTCTATTTTCCCAAACTCGGGGTCAGCAGTGAGGATGGTACCCTGAGGTGGACAGACGCGAGACCTAGGAAGCAATGCCAGCGGGGTGACCACCGAGCCGGCACGGTTACGTGAGTCCAGCAGACATGTGGGACGAGAAACTGCTTCCCAGGCCGCCAGCAACGCTCCCGACGCGTCTGTGTCCAGTTTCCACAGCAGGGCGGCCTCTTGCTGACCGCCAGGCGCCGTGACCCTGGCGCTGCAGGGTTGAGCTCCGCGGCGCAGGCCCATGGGCGTGTGAGCGCCTCCTGCGCGGGAGCAAGGCCACGCAGAGCGGAGCTGGGAAGAGTAGCCCGCAGGCGCGGCGGCTCGAGGGAAGGAACGGGGTCGAGGAGGAACCGCTGGGACGAGTTTCCCCAGCGGCCGGCCCGGGCAGAGCCGCGCGGGGGGCTACTGGACGAAGGAGGCCCCTGAACGCGCACCCGCACCGGTCACACGAGGCCACGGCCGGCAGGTGGTGGCAGCAGCAGCAGTGCTCAGGCCCTGCGTCCAGGAGCAGCGGCCCTGCGGCCCGGGGCCGGCAGGGCAGGAGGGCGGGGCTCGCTGACTCCCCACCTCAGCTCCCATTCCCCCACTGTCCCTCGCGCCCTGCAGGAGGCTGGCGCAGCCTGAGTGGCCTCGGCCCTCGGCCTCATGGGAAGACAGGAGCACCTGGTGCTCTGCCATCGACGGGACCCTGGCGCTGGCACTCGGGCCGGCGGGCCCAGCCTGTCTCCAGCGGGGCCTCACTCGGCCGCAGGATGCGCGGGCTTCCCGCCACGAACACCACGCGCGCAAAGACAGGCCTCCGCCTAGAAGCCTGCGCCGGCCGCTCGCTTTGCTCACGGCCGAGAGTGTCCCCGTCCCGGAGTGGGCGGGAGGGAGAAGTGGGCGCGACCACCCCCTCACATCCCGCGGCCCTCCTCCCCTGGTCTCCTGGGGCCGCGCCCGTGGCCGTCCAGGCCGCTCGGGTGGCGGAGGGCTGCAAAGAAGGGCCGAGAGCCCCTGCAGAGCTGGCGGGCACCCGCGCAAGGCACCTGGGCAACGCAGTCAGAGAGCGCGGCACTTGCAGAAGACAAAAGCGGTGTCCCGGGGGTCCTGAAGAACCTTCCGGACACAGAGACCGACGCTGCCGCTCACAGCGGAGACCGTCAGGGCCCGGACGGCCTTCCTGTTCCAAGGGCATCGGAGGTTTTCCACGCGGGAAGGCCCTCGGAGACGTGCCAGCTGCAGGCCCAGCGGCCAGGAAGCAGCGTCCGGCAGGGCCGGTGGGGGCTGCGCTGAGGGCGCAGAGGGCGCTAAGCCCGCAGCATGCGTGACCTTGGCCGACCCGACTTGAGAGGAAGCCGCGCAGACGAGGCCGCCGCTGCATTAGGCCTGGCTGCGGGACAGAGTCGAGACGCGAGGCACGCGGTCCCGAGGCTCCCGCCTCCCAGGCCCAGGCCCGCTCTCCGCCGTCTGCTCCAGGGCCCTTGGTGCGCGGGTGGGGCCGAGAGGTGCCTCTGCTGCAGGCTCACTCCTCCCTTCTTCGGCTCCCGGCTTCTTGCCTTTCCCGATTCCGCAGCCGTCGCTTTGAGCCGGGACGCCTTCGTTTCTCTGACCGCATCTCCGCAGGCGGAGGTGGCGCAGGGGTGGAGGCTGACTGCTCCTGCTGAGGCTAGGCAGGGACGCACCTCGGAGGCTGGAACCTGGGCCGGCTGCGGGACCTAGGGGCAGGGGAGCTGGGGTGGCGCGGCTGAGGGGACGTCCCCGCTGAACCGGGGAGAGCACGGGGACGGGAACGCTGTGGGTGAGAACAGGGCGGGAACGCTGTGAGAACGGGCAGGAACGCTGGCTCCTCCGGGCTTATCCCAGCAGAGGCGAGCGGTTTCCCTGGTGGCTA
>PVHY01034199.1:0-10617 GCA_004024945.1 Uropsilus gracilis | reverse complement strand
GCAGTGGCATCAACCCCACAACTGATGACAGTGTCACTACTGAAGCTGCTGTTGCACTGAAATGATACCCAGGTTCCAGAGTTTTTCAGTCTCTGTTCCTTAGGGAGAAAGAGTCCTTAGGTAGAGATAACATCACCTGTCTCCAGGGCCATATCTGCCAGAGCTATAACAAGTCATGTACAGTACCTGATACACACCCCCAGGCTCAAAAAATGAAACGCCATCAGTCAGTCAAGGGGGTGTAGAGCCGGGTACGGTGGCTCGTGCCTGTAAGCTTCAGCCTATAAAGCGGCTGGGGCTAGGGATCGCGGTTCGAGTCCCGCTCCGGGCAACACAGAGAGACCTAGTCCCAAAAAATAGCTGGGCTTGGTGGCGCGCTCCTGCAATCCCAGCTACCTGGGAAGCTGAGGCTGGGGATTGCTTGAGTCTGTAGTTCCCCGGGCAACGTGAGCCTGCGGTTCCATGGGCAAAAATAGCGAGACCTAGTCTCAAAAAAGAAAAAAAAAAGGGGGGGTATAACCCCCACTCCTCTCCCCCCCCTGCAGATACATCCCTCTGATCCCTCGCCACACTTGAGCCGACCTGGGTCTCTCAGCCTCGCACCAGGGCAGGTATGGGCCGGTCCCACCACTTAGGGAACTTACGGAAGCCAACACCTCAGTTTCCCTACCTACCAAGATCGTGTCAGGTCCCTGGGGGGCTCTCGACTGCCCGAGAGCCGTGACTCACCGTCGGTCAGAGCTTCCGCCAGGCCCAGAAGGTACCGATGCCACCCCGCCGGACTCCGGAGTCAGGGTCGCGCCCGTTGTCCCGCGGACCTGGGGCGCGCCGGAACCACCACCCCCCCCGCCCAGGCCCACCGGGCCACGTGCCCGCCTCACCCCTCTCGAAGTCCATTTCGTCCAGCGTCTGCTGCACTCCTGCCGCCGCAGAGGGGTGGGAACAGCAGGGCCCGTCGGCGCAGGGACCCGGCGCCGCCATGTCCGCGTCGATGTCCGCCCACCGGCTCTTGGGGCGCGGCCTCGGTGGGCGGGGCGGGGCGGGGCGGGGCGGGCGCACGGGATGACCGCGGTCGTTCCCGCGACCCGCGGGGGCCGACCAGTAGAGCGTCTAGGCCTGGCTGGAGAGCCAATGGCAGGGGAGGGGCGGGACTTGTCACCCTCGGCCGCGTCCCGAGGCGGCCGCGCGGAGGCGCCCGAGGCTAAGCGGAGGACCGGAGCGCGGCCGTGCTGGCATCTCGCGCCCGCGTCCAGGGCGGGGGCGGGCCCTGCCAACCTCGGAGGGCGTGGACTAGAGGCGGGCGGGCCGCGAAACCTGGAGCGTTGGACATTCGCCAGAACTGAGCCCTCCAGCTTCTCCGCTGCAGCCCGCGCCCCACCGGTCGCCTCCTCTGCCCAGCACCTTCCCAGCATAGAAAGCAGCTGAGCAACCTAGAAAGGCCCAGCGGTATCCTCCCTCTTCATTGGCTCCTGCCTACTTCTTGAAAACTGGCAGGTGGTGAGAGGCAGGTGGTCACAAGCTTCCTTGGCAAGGACGAGGCCCTGGGTAATGGGGAACCCACCAAGCCCACCTTAGGTGCAGTTTTGGAAGCCATCTTCATATATGGCTATACCCTCCAACTGATTACTATTTATGCAGGAAATGTAGCATACTAAATTCTTCAGAGCCCAGTCCTCTCCTACATCCTAGGGTGCCCAGGGCAGCAATCTAGTCCAGTCCAGCAGCCAGTCCAGACCTATAAAGTGCACTTCACTTTCTGCCATTTGGGAATGAATTACAGAATCCTGGCTGGGTCTGAACTACTTGGTAGGGAAGTGGCCTGGTGCACCCTGGGTGGCAGTGGGTATTCGAGGAGTCCAGCATTCCTGGAGAGAAAGATGCAATGACATTTTCCTCCCCTGGGCTGGTTGAAAGCCCACCCTCAGGCAGTCCAGTTGCTTCTAGAAAGGTCCCCTCCTTTGGCCCCTCCCTTCTACTTCCCTTTCCAGAGTTCTGGGAAGTCAGCCCTCTCTCCAGCCTTGAGTCCCAATGCCCGCGACTCCCCCTTGCTTTGGCCAGAAGCCAACGCTGGCTCCCTAGAGGCTGTGGCCCTGGTCTGGTTCCCAGCCCCACAGCCCTCACTGTGGGAAAATACTAAAGCCCTGTTGCCCCACCTCCAGAGGGGCATAGGCAGAGGGACTCAGAAGTGGCAGCTGCATAGGACCTGGGGGTGGAGAGGGGGGCAGTCCAGTCTCCCTCAACCCGTGGGGAGCGGTGGGGAGCATCTTAACTGCTTGGTACCTAGAGGCTTCAGTCCAACGTCTGATTCCCATCACAGTTTCATTTTCTTCATTTTATTTGACAATATAAAAATACTCAAATATTTACAACAAATAAATACGCGGGGACACAATAAGTTACACTGTTAGAAGCCCTCCTCCTAGGGCTGGGAGAGGATATGCCTCCATCCTCAGCATGCCCACCCTGTCCCTTCCCCTCCCCTTCCCCCCACACAACCTTTCCCAGCCCCTAAAGGAGGACAAGTATAAAATACCACTGAACCCCAGGGCCAAGTGGGAATCCCCTCCCACCCTTCCCCCCAAACACACAGGAGGCTCCATCTCCCTCCCCTCCCTCTCCCACCCTGAAAACATTCACAGCCCTAGGAGCAGGACTAGGACCCACCCCAGAGCCCTGCACTCCCCAGAAGGGGCACACACACTGCCCAGCCCACCCCCATATGTACATCTCTGCCCTCCAGGGACAGATGGGGGTAGGAGAGGCAAAGTGATACAACCCCTTCCCCTTCATAGCTCCAATGACTCACCAGAATACCCCAGGCCAAGGGAAGACTTGACAGAAACAGGAAGACTGTGTCTCACTCCTTGCACTAACACACACACATGTGCGCACGCACGCACACACACACGCACGCATACACACACACACCCTCTAACTTCTGTCTTGCTAAATTTTGGCTGCTGGGGGTCCCACATGTCTGATTCACAGCCCCTCACGGAGAGGAGGAAGATGCCTTCTGTGAGGCTGGAGCCCTGGTGAGCCACACTGAGTGGCAGTGCCCATGCTGAGCAGAGCAGGTCCTCATGGCTGGGCGGTGCTGGGCAGGGCGCGTCCCAGGCAGAGCAGGTGCCCGTGCCATGTCCCTGAGGTAGCTGGTGCCTGTGCAAAAGTAGGGGCTGCACCTCCCACGCTGCTGCTGCTGCGCGGGGCTTCCCCTCATACTGATGACTCCTCGGGGTTGGAGTCCGGCAGTGGCTGGCGCTGCTGCAGCTTGCGCCTCAGTTCATCAGCGAGCTCAGGCAGGGGGTGCCCAAGCCCTCCCCGGTCCTCCCCTCCCAGTTGTAAGCGCACATAACCGTTGGCGTTTGAGTTCCTCCCACCCCCCAGGTGAAGTCGAGTCGGAGAAGGCAGGGGCTGACCCGGGATGCCAGGAGGTGGAGAAGGGGGCCCACCCCCGGGCTGGCACCGGGCGTGTCCAGGCACAATCTTGAGGGAGCCATCTGAGTAGTAGTAGCCAACAGGATCCCAGAGTTTCTCATCTGTCTCAGGGCCAGGCCGGAAGGGGGGGCTGGTGGGTTCCTTGGGCAGCTCCAGGGGGTACACCAGGGTCCTCTCGGCTGTCTTGGCACCTTTCTCCAGCTCTTCCCGTAGCCGCCGGCGCAGTGACAAAACCAGCAGCAGCAGCACCAAGCACACGGCTCCCAGGGCCACCACTGCCAGCCATACCAGTCCCAGGTTTTCCAGGGGGGCCCGGGCCTCCAGAGTCACTGATGGGCCAGCCACCACAGCCACCAGGTAGCCTTCGGCAGCCAGCCGTGCCCCCTGCTCCTCGGAAAAGCAGTGGTAGGCCCCAGCATGGCGGGGCTGGGCAGCCATCACGACCAGGGCCTGCAGTCGGGCATCATAAAGGAAGGAGCCAGGCTGTTCTGCAGGCAGGTCACGGCCCCCGAAAGTCCAACGGGCGTGGGCCAGGTTGGAAGAAAGGCGGCAGGGCAGCACCAGATCTGTGCCTGCCACCACTGTGATGTTTTTGGGTGTGAGCCTGACTGCAATGGCAGAGAAGGAGAGGGAGGAGAAGAGTTAGTTTGGAGAAACCCAAAGGGAGGGGCAGGGCAGAGGAAGACTCCAGATCCATCCCTGTGAGACCGCTCACCTTTCTTACTGCCACGGAGGTTACAAATGCCTGAGGAGTCTGAGACTGCTACGTGCTGGATCATCAGGGAGCTGGTGGGGGAAAGCAGGGTGATTCATCAGCACCCCTGTTCCAGCCCTCCCTCCCCCCCTGCCCTTCCCTCCTGGGTCCCCATATATGCAGAGAGCACCACTCACCCAGGGTGGGCACCCACAGTCACACAGCGGCTGGTGTTGATGTTCCAGGCACAGTAAGGGTCCCGAGAGAGGACACAGTCTGCACAGGAGTGGTACTTCATGCAGGCAGCCAGGGGCAGCTGCACCAGCTGAGAGCGGGAGCCAGCAAAGAGCAGCTTCTGAAAGACAAATTGCCCGGGAGGGAGGGTGACCAGGGGTATGCCAGAAGAGACAGCCAGGCAGCACTCAAGTCCTGAAGAGCAAGATCCCATGGACCAAAAGATGCATGGCGGGCGCCTCCCAGTTAGAGGCAATCCTAAGCATCTTTTTAAAAATTTATTTATTTATTTATTTATTTGAGACTAGGTCTTGCTATTTTTGCCTGTGGAACCGCAGGCTCTCATTGCCCGGGGTACCACAGACTCAAGCAATTCCCAGCCTCAACTTCCCAGGTAGCTGGGATTACAGGCGCGCACCACCACGCCCAGCTATTTTTTTTTTGGAACTAGGTCTCGCTACGGGCCCCAGGCGGGACTCAAACCGCAATCCCTAGCCCCGGCCGCTTCATAGGCTAAAGCTTACAGGCACGAGACACCGTGTCCAGCAATTCTAAGCATCTTATAGGCATGAACTTATTAAAATGAATGCAGACTTGTTAGGCCAAGAAGTTCTCTTTCTCTCTCTCTCTCTCTCTCTCTCTCTCTCTCTCTCTCTCTCTCTCTCTGGAAACATGTTTTCCTGAAGGGCAGCCTCACAACAGCACTAGCAAAACCTAAGGTGCTTTCCTCTCTTTGAATGGCAATTGCCAACCTCTGTATTGTTTCTTTAAACAAACTCCCTTTCTGCTGTTATTCTATGTCCTGGGCAATAATTTGAGCCGCAGAAGTTGGTAGAAGGTGGGCCCAAAGAAGCTCAGGGTGGCTCACATGGCCATGAGGGTGAGCTGCAAGCAGCGCTCCAGGGAAACAGCAAAAGAAGTGGAGGGTTGGGGCTAGAGGGCAGGGGCTGGTGGGAAAAGCAACAGCACAAGCTGGAGCACGGGGCTGCCACCAGCCGAACTCTTGGGGGGGGTGCAGCAGCAGGGCCCCCCAGCTGGACCTCCAGGGGTCTGAGGACTCTGTAGATCAGCTGCCAAGCCTGCTTCTGGGAAAGCAGCCCCACAGGGAGCTGGCTAAATATAACTACTGCGGAGCGCAGATCCGTTAGCGTAGACTTCCTGGAAGGGCCCCAAGTCAAGCGAAGCGCTTGGGGAACCCCCTCACCCTGAACTGGCCAAGCACAACAGGAGGAACAGGATGAAGACAGGGCAGTGTTGGGTGGGGCCTCATCACTACCTTGTTCCGGGACAGAACCAGGCTCTCCACAGGTTCCTGGTCAAACACCTGTAGCTCCTCAATCAGGTGGACCCAGGGCCCCAGACTCACGGCCTTGAGCAGCCAGCCATCTCCTGTGGGGTTAGGGAAAGAAGGGTTTAACTTTGAGAGCACAAGGGCACCGGGCCAGCTCCTGCATCCAGACTCCAGCAGCCTCATCGAAACACCCGTGTGCCAACACCTACCTGTGCCAATGAACAGCACTGTATAGGTGGCACCATCAAGCCCTGTTACCCGGTCAGCCACCAGGTGAGTGAAGTTGGTGTCCTTCTTCACAAGCAGGGGCCGGGCCCACCGAGGTCGCACCTGCTCCTCCATCAGCGGGTGCTTCTTGATGAAGTTGAGGGTGTTGTCGGGCAGCTCCAGAGAACTGGTGTAGCCATGGTGGCGGTGCCAGTTGTTGATGCACTGCAGGGGGCGTGGGGAGCTGTCAGCCTGGGGGGGACATCACTAGAGGAGAGGGCAGGCATCCATCTCCCAGAGGACTCACCGAGCCAGGCCGCGGGCTGGGTACAGGATCAGTGTAGCGGCCCCACTTCTGGGCTTGTTCACGGTACTCCTTGTAGGGACCCTCGAACACCTTCTGGATCTCCTCCAGCTGGTACTCACAGACTGCTGACAGGTCCACATCGCCCCTGTCGCAGCAAGGGAGGAACCACAAGGATCAGGTCTCTTGCTCACTTTACAAAACCCAGCTCAGGGCATACAAGAAGGCAGGGCCCAGAACACAGCAGTCACGGGCACGTGCAACACTGGGGAAAGGGTACTGCCCACTTCCTACAGGGGTTTTGAAAAGGGGCAGGTGCTCAGCCCAGACAACTGGCTGTCTGGACATCTCCCAGAGGCCCACCTGGGTCCTTGGCCCGTAAACCACCCCTCACCCGGCTCCCTGATCAAGAATTCCTGGTCAACTCACCATCGTGCCCGAAAAACCCCAAAGAAGGTGGTGTTGTGCCAGGAGGTGTCCTGCAGGGTGTGCAGCGCCTGCAGCTGGTTGAAGTAGAGCTGCCAGTCCGGGGCTGAACACACTAGCCGTGCCTTCAGGAACGTGGTCCACTTCCTCTGCAGGGTCCGCGCGCCCCCCATGTCTCCCTGGCAGATGGCAAGGGGACATTGCCGGTCAGCCGGTCAGGCCAGCCAGGCTCCCAGGGCTCACTGTGAGGGACTCTGTACCTTGCAGACACGGGCTACACGAGCCACCACCTGCTCCGCATAGCAGTCATACTCCACCGCTCGCTCACTGAAGAAGAAGTAGACCTTGTCATCGTCCCCCGTGAAGCTCCCCACACTCTCCGGAATGTAGGCAGAGCCTACGAAGTGAGGTTCTACAGGAAGGGAGGCGGCTCAGTGGTGGGTCTTGGGTGTCTCCCCCCCACAGCTTACTCAGGCCCCACGCCGGCTCCTGGGGACTCACCATTGAGCCAGAAGGCCAGGTACTCTGTCTTCATGGGGTGGTGAGGCCCCATGTTACGCAGGATGACCGGCTCTGTGCCCAGGAAGTTGTTGAGTGTGGCCGAGTACAGCTCGCCATCTATGGGAACAGAGGCCAGCAGTGAGAGGAAGCCACCTAGGGGGTCATGCAGTCTGAGTGGGGACAAGTCCTGGGGACTCCCTCACCCTGCAGCAGGCACAGTCACTCACCCACAAGGAGGCCAGTGTGGCCCTTAGCTGGGTCATAGGGACACTTCCCTTTCCCATCCTCAAACTCTCCGCGCTCCAAAGTGAAGGTGAGTATATCCTAGGGGCAGGGAACAGACCGTGAGCATGAGCTGCAGAAGGGACAGGAATCCAGGGTAGGATGAGGAGGGGCCCAGGGGAAGGAACAGCACTCACGATGTAGGCACACTTGGGTTGGAAGGCGTAGGTCCCACACACATACAGGTGGGATGTGTTGTACGGCTGCAGAAAGCGGATGAAGTTGAAACACTCCGTCTGGGGGGAAAGGCATCTAGTTAAAGTAGGGGGAATGCCAAAGCAGGGACACAGGGACCAACAACAGGACTTATACCCGCATACCTGGCATGCCCTGAGACTCACCTGGTTACTCTTTCCTTTCTGGATACACTCGGTCTTCTTCTCAGCTGGTGCCTCCCACGAGATCTGGGGATAGGGAGGGGCGCATCAGCAATGTTGCAGGTACCCAATGAACACATGCCACAAATATGACCAGTGGTGCAACTACGTGAGAACGTATGGTCTCCATTCTCTGGGTGCTTTGCCCCAAGCTGCTCCATGCAGCAAAATCCAGTAAGTGTGGCATAGGAGGGGGAAGCAATTCATTTACTCTTCTCAGTGTACCCTTGGAGAAAGAGCAAGATTTCCAGAGGGGAGAATAGTGTGGGGACAGCTGAATAAGATAGCCTGACCCTCTGGATCCTCCTTGCACCCCACCTGTGTGCCTCCCACGCCCCCACCTCTCACCACTCCTCGCAGCTCCAGAGCCTCCACGCTGAAAGCAAACAGGGCCTCTCGAGCACCTACATACAGGAGCCCAGTCTGCTCAGTCAGGGTCAGTGTCAGGAAATCCTGGATGCCCGTTTGGGAGAATCGCCGCACCACTGTGGCCAGCTCTGCAAGAACAAGGCAAGGAGTGAGGGGCCATGGATAGGTGGGCTTTTTTGGGACTCCATGCACCCCCTAGAGTCAGCCTTCCTCTGCACAGTATCTCAGGGACATGAACAGCATGTTCCCCACATTAGAGCCAGGACCCCCTAGCAGATGTGAGTCAAGTTCCCGACTGGCAATAAAGAGAAATCTCTCTATAACAGCCTTCTGGCTCTGACAGCTCCACCATGGCCTCCTTGGCCTTTTTAGCTTGGGAGGCAAATCTGGGCTGGTGAGGAGGAAGGAAGGATATCTCAGCCACAGCTTCCGGCCAGAGGAAGCCATCAAACTGATGGCTCTCACTCTCAGGGTCAGCAGCATCTCTGGCTACAGAGAGAGGCACAAACCCCCTCCCAGCATCCTCAGCTGCTCTTCCTTCTTTACTGTTTCCCACTGCCCACACCAGAGTTTAGCTAGGCTCCAGGCCCAGGTCTTGCAGGTCAGGATGGACACAAGTTGTAAGAGATCCTTGGCTTAGGAAACCCTTCGTTCCATCAGAACTCAAATCTGGATTGCCACAGATCCAAGTCCAGCTGGCCACTGGGCAGAGCAGGAATGCCAGATGAAGGAGTGGAGATAGGGAGACCAGACCAGCTTGGGGGTGGGGGGGTGGGAGGCTGGGACCAGATATGGCACTGATGCCTCAGGGCTGGGAAGTCTTTTTACCATCAGCCATGCAGCACTTCAACATTTACACAGTCATAGGATTTCTACGTCAGGCCCCAAAATAGCTGTCCTCAGGGTCCCCCTAAACCGACCTTAGTCTTCGGAGCCAATCTAGGGCCCAGACATAGATCAGTAAGGGAGGGCTTCATTAGCACCTGGGTGAAGCCTTGGGAGGTGAGCTCATCCTAGTCCCCAGAGCACATGGACGATACAAACACCTGACATCACCTCTACATACAGATGTGGTATGCACGGGAAGGGCTGCCAGGTCTGCTGTCCCCCACGTGAGCCCGTTCACTTAGCACACACCCATCCAGGGCCACCAGAGGGCACAAGTGTTGGGGCAGCAGAGGGGCATATTGGGCTTAGGGGAAGGGGTCTTAAAGGAAGAAAACTAGAAAGACTTGGGGAAGGGGGGGGACGTCCTTTGCTTAATGCCTATGCTTACGCAGGCTTTTCTCTTTGGGTTCCCAGTATTAATGATAATTGGAGGAATGAGGCATGGGGAGAGTGATAGAGAATGAGTTTACTTCTTTTGCATGATGGGCAGTCAGGTTCTAAGTGTCAGAAGGAAATATATCCAGGTTCTGACCTGGACCACTAGTTCTGGGTCCCCGGGCCACTGATTTCTTAGAAAGCTATGTCACATACGTGGGTGGGCCTTGAGCATTATAGCAAAATAAAGCTGATTCTTTCTAGGGGTCAATCCCCTCTGCCATCCCTCCTGGCCTCCCACTTCCCACAGTGGTCTCCCCAACTTTAGGCACTCACCCCCAGAAGATACCGTCTTCCGGGGCACCAGGTTCCACCACACCTCAGCCCCAATGCCCAGGCCCCACAGCCCCACAGCCAGCAGCCAGACAGCCCAGTGTGGGGCCATGGCACGTGCCAGGGCTCTGAGCTCCAGGCCAGCTACCCTGCTGGGGTAAAACAAAGGGTCAGAATGCAGTCAGACAAAACAGGCAGGAAGGGGGTCAGCCCACACAAGCCCTTGGCAGGAGGCACTAACAGAAGACCTGATCAGGCACCCCTGGCTTTCTCTCCCTGCCTGTCTTTGGAGTAGACCTAGCTCCCTCTAACCCATGGCTTCTGGCACCTAAGCCTCCAAAGGCCATGGGGTCTCCCTAAGGGGAAGGGGAGGAGCTGAGTCAGCAGTAGGAGTGGACACTCCAAGTAACCTTGTCTGGACTCCAGGCCCTCCTCCACTCCCTTTCCTCAACAGGAAGTTGTTTGAAAAAATGGGGGACCCTCCTCCCCCACACTCAAGGTTGAAAGATTTTAGGCTTTCTTTAAAGTAACCTGATAGTAGGACCTGCCCCCACTAGGGTTCCAGGCAGTCCTAACTGGTTTGCAAACCCCTTAAGGGGGATGTGGTAGGAGGATTGGGTGGGGTGGGCAGTTGGGAAAGCCCCCACTGGGGGACTTAGTGCAGCAGACCGCAGGGGTCCCCGGGCCCAGCCTCTCCCCTCCCCCTGCTCAGACAATAGCTCGGCACAACCCAAAACCCGTTCCACATCAGCAGGACTGAAAGTGGGGCCGGGAGCCGAAGGGGCTCAGCTTCCCGAGGCCCCTTTGTTGCCCAAGAAGGAAGGCAGGAAGTGGGTGGGATGGGCGTGGAAATGACCAGGGCCTCATCCTGTTCCTCGCACAGCCTCCTAGGAGACAG
>PVHY01034198.1:0-10583 GCA_004024945.1 Uropsilus gracilis | reverse complement strand
AATCTTTTTTATTTTTGGTTTAAATAAAGAAATATGTTGTCTTGCAGCTCTGGAGGGAGGTGGTCCATAATCAAGGTGTACCTTGCTTGGTTCATTCTGAGGGATGTGGGGTACATTAGGTCCAGTGCCCTCTTTTTGACTTGTGGAAGCCTGTCTTTAGGTCTGCATTGTGTTCTCCCTGAATAGAGGTCTGTGGCCAAAAGTCCTCTTTTTTGTAAAGATGCCAGTCATAGTGGTTTAGGGTCTACCCTAATAAATTATTTCTGGTAACCACTAATTGGTCTTGTAATCTAGGAGTTGTGTTTTAGTTCATTTATTTTATTTATACATTAGTGAAATCATAGGTGTTTGTCTTTCTCTGTAACATAAGCAGTAAATAACAAACAATAAATAAATAACAAAGTAAGTTAGAGGATATAGGAGTGATGGAAAAAGATTACCAGTCAGGAAGTAGGTGTGTGAGCATGGAGATCTGGAACTTGGATTAAGTAGGATGGTCAGGCAGGTGGCATTTGAACAAAATCCTGATGGAAGTGGGAATAACCAGTGTCAGAGTACTTAGAGACCAGTCAGGAGGCTGGTATGGCTGGAATCAGGCAGGAGCTGAAATCAGAAGAAAAAGCTGATCAGGTCTATCAGTAACAACAGACCTGGGGTTTTCCTTTGAGTGAAATGGGGAGGGCAGTTTTATAAACATATATATTTTTTAATTTTTCTTATTGTTTGCATACGTAACTCATGTTTGTAGGTATGGTCTTCCCCCCTTCTTCCTTCTCCCCTTCCCCTGATCCTCCCTCTGGTCACTCCAGTTCCTTTCTTGTCAGCTGTTAGTTGATGATTGGCCTGTTGGTCTCTTTGTGTTCTTTTCTGAAGGAATGTCTTCCTGGGTGAAGTCCTGCATTCCTGAGGGTCTGCAGACCAGGCTGATCAGACCTCAATGAATAACATTAGGGTAGGTGGTCCTTCTGAGCATGTTGGCGAACCTCCTATTGGTCTGGTGTATGAAACAATTCTTCGTTGTGGAATTTCCTGTGGTGGAGGGGACAGTCTCTTTTTCTCAGGACCCTTATGATCTCTGGTTTCAGTGTCTCCTTGATCTTATCGGTTGTCTCATCTATTCATTCCGTTGTTTATCCCTTGGTGTTGCTTTTTCGGTCTTATAGCTCTGGTAACTGGCTTTGGGAAACCAATTCCCAGTTGTTGGGGAGTTCCCTGGTGTGGACAGATTTCAGTCGATGGTTGGTCTAGCTCACTCCTCTCTTTTGGTTCATAATTCTCTGTGAGCCACTGACACTTCTTTGTGGCTTTGCTTCCCCATTGAGATGGGGGGAGGGCGCTCCTTGCTCACGTTGAAAGTGTCTTCTGGATGGGGAGTTTAGTCCCAGCACCAGAAATGATGTCGGTGTTACTTGGTGGTATGTCTTCACTCTTGTCCAACATAGTCTTTTATCTCTGAGTTCTGACCATACTCTTTTTGGGCAGGTGATGGGTGTGTTCAGGGCCTTTATTTCTCTGTCTCTTCCAGTATATCTGTATCTGGGTTGTTGTTTTTCTTGTTCAAGCTAAGGAATGGCTGAAGTGGGAATGTACCAGAGGGGGAAACCCCCCCACCAGACTGGCAGTTTTCTGGCCCCCACCTTCCCAACCTATAGGAGGAAGGGGCAGTACCCCGGACTGCATGGTGGTTACTCAGTTACCCTGGTTTCCCCCAGAGGGGAGCAGCCAACCTGCTCCCCAGTCAGTGCCCTCTGCTTGAGAGTGAGAGGACAGTTTAAAGGAGTTTGATTCTAAATGTATTTTGAACCCAACAGCAGTTCTGGTAGGTCAGGTGCCATGAAAGGAAAGATATCAAGGACTCCTCCGTGGTCTTGGACTGGAGCATCTGGGAGGATGGAGAGCCTATTAACTGTTGGGAGGACATCCTGTGCAATCACTTAGGGAAAGACCAGTATTCTATCATAGACCTACCACTTCAGGGGAGACTGGTAGACAGAAAGGTAGAGCGGTGAATCTGGGGCTTAGAGGCCTGGGCTGGGTCATGAGCTTGGACCCCTGGCAGTTTGCAAGGCCATGATCTGGATGAAATCACCAAGGAGTGAGATGAAGAAGCACACTGAGCACTAGCCCTTCTGTGTTAAGAGGTTAGGGAGGAGGCAGCAGGAACAGCATGGCAGCAGAATCCCAGGGGCAAATGGAGCACAGACATCTGGGAGATGTGTCCTACTCCATCTGCTGGTTCACAGAGGTAGACACACCCTAAGTGAAAGTCATATCTGTGCCTTGCTCAGGGTTAAGGGGTCAGGACTTAGACAAATTAATTTTATGGAAGAAAAATTCTTTTTTTCTATCATAAAGAGCAAAAAAATTATGAAAAAAATTTGGATAATAAGATCCTGTTTGAAGTCTTGGGTGAATTCAGTGATGAATGGAGGAGATTGACTGATCATTAACCTACTTCATCCTTTACTGTGTACATGTGGTTTCTAACCAGTTCAGAATATGTTAAACAAAATAACCATGCTCTCCATTTCCCCTAAATTCTTGAATCTAAAAACCAGTTTTGAGTACTAGGTGTTAGAGGTGTAATTTTTAGTTTCCTAATTTTATAAGAATAATATATATATATATATATATATGGGTCTTGAAGAATAAATTTGAAATGAAACCGAGTTCTTGTGTTCCCAACATCTCTTATCTTCTTGGGTCTCCAAAATGCTTTTGGCTGCTATCTCCAGTCCTGGTGCCCCTGGGCTCTTCCTGCTGTGTTAATGATGTGTAACCCATCTTTTAAATTGTTTCAACACTCTTTCATTCATCCTCTCCATACCCTCTGGGTTGGACTGGGTCCAAAAGGAACCAGGCTTGGCTGACTCACAAAATGTGGGTTTGAGACAAAGGGAAACCAAAGTCTGAGTTCTCAGGAAACATTGGCAGGAGACATGAAATCACCCGAGGTCATAATTTTACCCAGCCCTACAAGGCCAGGCAATGAGCAAGCCAGAGTGCAGAGCCACAAGTCATCCCCAAGGCTATGGGTTCCAGGTCTTGGGCTGTGCTATGGGACAAGAGAAAACCATTCAACCATTCAGTATTCATTTACTGAATGATTCCATGTCTTATGCAATTTATTTTTTCAAGAATTAGTAATATGTTTATTTACCATATTGAGAAAAATGAGTTATATCCTAAGAATGAGGAATTAGGAGCTAGTGGATGATTTGGGTGTGTGTGGGAGCGGGGTTAGATAACTGTTGAATTATTAGGGTCAACTCTTGACCCCTGTCACTGTCACTTTGAGGTGTTGCTTACCTTCCTCAGGTCTCTTCAGTCTCCTCCAAAGGGGCCTTTATGATCCTTAAGGAGCTATTGTGAAGTTTAGAGATCACATACAATTCTCACATAATAAAGATGCTGTATATTGTAAGACTTAATATTTTATTGATTGTAGCAATATGTAACTGAAGTAATTACAGCAGACTCTCAAATAGCATTTTGTTCAACATTGTTTCATGATAATTTGATGAGAAAAAACCATCCTAGCAGATGTTGAATGAAATGACATTACTTGAGGACCTGATTCCATTATATATAGAGTTTCACTTAAAGCTGGAGCTTCCAAGAACCTCTCCATGACATTAAGTGGCAAGTCACTGTAACCTGCACCAGCTCTCCTGTGTAGAGGAATTATTGTTCTGAAGGAGGGGTGGAACATATTCTGCATTCTGGTTAATGTTCCTCATATTTTGCCTTAGGCGGGAATTGATGACCTTCCCTATAAGCCTGTAAATGGCTTCAACATTATGAATCCAGGCCAATACCAATTAACTGGAATTTGCCTGAGGTGGATGTGAACTCTTAAAGACAGTCCTCCTGAGCAGGAAACCAGAGAAGCATTTTTGAGAGTTTGTGTGTTGAAACTCTTTTGAAGAAGGTGAAGAGATTTGATTCAAATGTAACTGCCAATTAAGCTAAGTGAAATAAGTCAGAAGAAGAATGATAAACATTGGATGATTTCACACATATGTGAAAGGATAAAAGAAAGAAAGCCAAGGTATTGACAAAGGTAAACTAAACCCTAGAAATCTGACTGTAGAATTGGGGCGTTCAGAGGGAAAGAACAAGGAGTGGGGATCAAAGTGGGGAGGGCACCCAAAGGTCGATAGTGGAGGACTATGTGCGCTTTGGTGGTGAGTGTGATGTGGTTAACTATATCGAAACAGTTGTATCCTGTACTTCTGAATCACATACAATATCAAAATCCAATATTACCTCAATGAAAAAAATATATATAATTTAACAATTAAAATAAATTTTAAAAGACTCATTTAAAAAAAAGCCTTCTGCAGGAAAATCAAGAAGCGACACCAAGCCTCACAGGCAACAGAATATAGCAACAGAACACACTCAGAAAGAAATTAAAAAGTCTCTTGATTCTCTCCTCAACAGTGTGAATACGTCTTTTCCATGGTCCATGGTTCCAGAAAGGGTTTGATGCAGCTTTGGGCAACTGAGCTTTCGGGAATTGCCATTTTGTTTGTTCTGTCTTTCTTATGTCCTAGAACTTTCCAGGAAGAGGGAGCCCAGCTTTTCTCCTATTCCAAGGCAAGAGCTATGCCTTTCCTGCCTAATTTGTTCCAAGCCCAGTCTTTTCTGAATGCCAGTCAGAGAGGAAGCCAGCTGGGCCCTCTGCTTCCTCCCTGCTGTGAGCCAGCAGTGAGGGCATAGGGAGAGTGTTTTCTCTTTCCTTTCTGTAAGTGAATCGCAACAGGTGACTGCTCCTTGGAGATCCCCATAGACTAGAAAGGCTATCATGACATCTACCCCCACACTCAAGGTACTGAAAGAAGATCGTTAATGATAAGTAGGTACTCTCTCACACAACAGAAGAAAACAGCACTCACTACACAACAGAAGAAAACAGAGGCAAGAGCCAGGGAATTCTTGGTTTCAGATTCCTAATTTGACCTGATCTTTGGCATTTCTGCTACGTGTTAGTCAAATGGAGGAAGCTGCACAAACTGGAAGTAAGTGTTGGGGAGAATCAATGTTGTGTGTAACTGCTGATGAAAAACCCTTCTCAGGTCCTTTGAATATGATACTTCCTACTATGTGAACCCTTCACATAAAAGACTCAGGAAAGAAAACAATCTACAAAAAAAACTTCTGCTTTTAGACTCTGGATGAATCTTTCTAAATTCTAAAGTCACAGTCATGTCAACAAACTTGACTTTAAAGCTTATGAGACAGATCTAGGGAATGAGCAAGCACAAACACCCAGTAAACTGGTTTTTGATTAATCACTCTAGCCTCTGAATCCATATTGTGATGGATTGTGTGTGGGGCTGGGCAGGGAGGTTATATGGTGAAACCTGATTTAGTAAGACAGTAAGATAAAACTTCAGTGAGTCAATTAAGCAAGAATGACAGGAGATAAAGTTGGTGAGGTTCTCTGACTAATTATGGAAAATAAGCAATTCCCATGGAAAGAGCGAGCATGCTAGGAGCACAGATAAGATAATAATAATGAATAGAGTGATACCACAGAAGCTCTCAGAGTTGTTTTTCTTAGCATGATGGATGTCTTGCTTTCACAGAACTAACCTCTCATTCTGTACCAAGAACCACACCCAACGTTTTTCCATGTTACCTAATTCACTCCCAATAACCATAATACAAAGGATGTATTATTCCCCCATTTTTCTGAGATGGCAGTTGGCCCAGGGAAACTGAGTAAGCATCCTAGGTCACACAGTAGGAAGTCAGTTCAGCTGTGATTCCAAGCAGTGCTGCCTCCAAGGCCCTTGATGACTTACCGACCGCTCTGCCTTTCTTCTCTGGATCTGTTTCTCATCCTCACAATCGCCTGCTCAGCTGGTCCAACTCCAGAGACCACCAGTGCCTCTGATTCTTTGGGTCTGGGGTGGAACCTGAGAATTTGTATTTCTAACGTATTCTAACAAGTACTGCTGCCCAAAGGACTGGCATTGAGCATAGGTGCTGAGGCTGAACCTGTCTTTCTTCTTGGAGGACAGTACTGGTACTACAGAGGCATATCCTCTTCTAACAAATGAAAAAAACATTTTTTATTACCAGTGAATGATTTTTTTCTCTATTGAAATGTAGTGTTTTAGCTACTGCATTGGCTAAATCGATCCCCAGTAGAAACATACACACACACACACACCACCACCACCACCACCACCAACAACAACAACCATTTGTCATAACTATGTTTTTGTTTTGTTCCTGTAGGAGCTCTAACAAGTAGCTAATACCCAGCCTGTTTCAGACTCAGCTGATTTGGAGAGGTGATGGGTACCTGGTTTCCACAGTTGATTTAAACTCACCCATGGGTGAACTCTTATAGCTCTGCAGGACTTTGGGCTCTGGAAACTCGATTCCAGCCAGGTTGCAAGGCCTTCTTTCAGGAAAGCTGCTACTATGCTGAGAGTCAAAACTTCGTCCCTGAGCCCCGCTAAACCTCTGGGGGGAAATGTTCTCTACCTCGTTTAACTAGTGTGCTCCAATAGAAATAGATGTTGAACACATGTATAATTTAATTTTTTTTAGCAGCCACCTTAAAAATCATGTCACATTCTTTCCCCTACTCCCTATCTCCAAACCTTCACATCTACCTTTATTGCTGCCAGCACAGACCTGCTACATCTCAGGTACTAGACACTCTGGTGGGGTAGCCCCCACCCACCCACAGCAGGAGGACACTCCTCCTAGAACAATTCTAGCCTGGACCCAGAAAGAACCATCTTTTGGAAGGCAGAAATATCCAGATGTCATGCCATAAGCATCATTTTGTGTTAATTAAACACACAGATGCAGGTAGCCAAAACTTGCTAGCAGAGTCTGCTGAGAAAGCTGTTAAAGATCCAGAAGCTTGTGCCTGACCCCAGCTCTACCTCATTAGAATGACATTGGGGGGTGGGGAGGGGAGCTGGACTCTGCATTTTCAATGTGCTCCTAGGGTAATTTTGTAGAATCCAGCCCAGGACTTTCCAAGAGGGATGTTTCCACATCCCCAGACAGAAGTACAAAATCCCATCCAAGGGGGTCAACCTAGAGGTCAGGGGCCAAACAGCAGCTGGGCCTTATTTCTTTTCGTGCAGTCTATTTGACTTGAACTGAAATCTGTTTTGCCCAGGTATGTATTCTTTTTAAAATCAACACATCACTTTAATACTCCACATTATTTATCTTGGTCCCAGTGGTGGCAGCGTGGTTCACTGTTTGGTGAGTTAAGTTTTTGGTTCGCAATTGCATATCCATCAGTGGATATGCTCTCAGCTGCTCTGGCTTAGGCAGGAAGCCTTCATTCTTCATGGGGTGAGGCAGCAAAGCATGAACCACAGGGGGATCAGCCTTTTCAAGTGGGTTTTTGGCTTCCAGGGACATTTTCACAAAGTTCTGGATAACACAACACAACACTACACTGAGTGGATGCAGTTAGAAGCCTCTGAAGAAGAGGATCCTCTTATATTTTGCTCTTCAAATTCTGCCTTATGAAATTTGTATTATTTGTCAACATAAAGATTAGGTTATTATCCAATTTGTATTAAAAAGAAAAACACTTCACTTTCATATCTTTTGTGATTAGGCTTTTTTCTAATTTTGGGAGTCTGTATGTACAGATTTGAATGCAGGTTCTGCCACCTACTGACAAAAGATAGATGGCATGTGCTGGAATAAATGGGGGCTTGCCCTCTAGTGGCAAAAATGGTACAGTTTATACACAAGCGTCTGTCAGTATGGGTCTATTGAATGTACTCATCATTCTAAAGCTCTATCTTACCTAGACCAGCAGCAACAGCAGCCTGGTTATAACTGGAATGTGAATCCTGCGCCATCCTCCAGATCTATTGAATTAGAAACTGACTTTGGGTCTAGTCACCTTTGGTTTAACAAGCCCGCTAGGTGAATCTAATGCATGATAAAATTTGAGAACCAGTCCTGCAGCCAAAAATAATGCATCTTGATTTTTTTAGAGTCGTAGATGGATAGTTACATTAAAAGAAAAAGGTGCAAACACACATACAGAATTTGGTCAACTTTTGATGGGACTACTACCCCATTAGTTCAAAATATTATGACTCAATAAAATGAAAGTCAGCAGCTCAGTACACCATAAAGTATGTTGTTTGCACTCGTGATCCTGTGACTGACTGGGAGCTGTTGGGAGGATCCGCAGTCCAGCATCAATCGACATGTTATTCTACACATGCATAACCCAGAAAAAGATTAAGAATCAAAATTCAAAGTTCAATTTCTACTAAATCTGAATATTACTTTCGTACCATCATATAGTCAAAAGTTGTAAATTAAACACCCTAAGTTCGGGACTGTCTATACACCCGTATTTTTGCAACTACATGAAATCAGATCACATTCAGTTGGTGCATAGGGAAACCAGTAGAGATAAAGACCAGTGGAATCTTCTCATATGTGATGTAGAGAAAGACTCTAGTTTCAGGACTTAGTTCCTTGTTTGATTTGGTGGAATTTAGAACTACTGGCAGCATACAGTGGCTTTTTCCAGTTAGAAAAAGGTGCCTTTACTGAAGTAAAACTTTAATTTCATATTCTAATTTTTTAATAATAAATATTGCTTCAGCAATATAATAATAAACAACATTTAAAGTACTGATTTTATATGTTAGATAAATTAATTATTGATGACCTAGTAATAGAAAACTTGTAATTTTTATGTTAGTTTTAGGAGTTCAACATCACTAAAAAGTAATCCTTTGTTTTAATACAGTTGTTTGGCTTAACAACAACAAAAACCAATATCTTCTGGCAGTTTCAACACTTATTTGCTCCAGTATCTCATTTTCTGTAGCAAGAATTGTTTTAGTTGGTAGTCTTTCTGTGCATTATAATCCTTGAGGATAGCATAAACTTAGGAAGATTTTGAGAGAAGTTCTATTTCCCATTGACCATATTCCCCCCTGGACAAGTTAACTATAACCTGAAAGTTTCAAGAGAATTTGGAAATTCCTAGTGAATTATTTTTGTAAGTAAACTGTAATGCATTTCTTATATTTTCAAAAAAAAGCATATTAAAGTATCCAAATAATTGTCTTCCATTGTCATGCATGGTCCATTTTTGACTTTCTAATCCTAATTCAAGAAATATTTCTGACATGACATCTAGGAAAATAATAACATGATAGTTTAGTGTTTTGTCATGGTGTTTATAATACTTCAATATATCCACATGTTAATATTTGTTCTTTTGTACTGAAGAAATTTTCATTATCAGAATTGCTGTAACATGTGTGTGAATCATTGTATAATAATTTGTAGAAAATAACTTTGTAACTTTTAGTGGACTATTAATGGAAAATTATTATTATCAGTAATTAGTAATGAAATGAGTCTAGATTTGGCAATAAGACGTAAGTAGCTTAGCTTGCATTGTGTAGAAAGTACACAAGTACCACAGATTAAGCTGAAAGCTTAGTATCATGAACTGCAAGGTGGGTAGTGAATTTAACAGTACTCTAATACCTAAGGGTTTGTTTTTGTTTTTTAACTTAACATTTTCAGCAATCATTATTTTCATTTAGCTTGTTTGGAAGCACAAGAACAATGGAGCACCATAAAATCATACGATGTTAAAGGAACGAAGTCCTTTAAACTAATCATGTGTGGGTCAAAACAGAATAATATGAAAATCCTTGACAGAAAAAAATACAAGGTGCATGACCCTGGCCAGCTTCAGGGCAAATCATTTTGAGCACTGCCTGATTTCTCAGCCTTGGCTCTCATCCACTAAGTATTTGAGCAGAAATTATTGCACAGTTAACAAAGGTTTTCTCATCATTACTCACTTGCCCTTTAAGGCTCCAGGAGGGTGAGTTTATGGGATGGGCATGGGGAGCAGGAGAGGAGAGTGAGATGGGGGGGAGAGTGATTTCCTCCTTTCTCAGTTTTCACCACAAGCTGAAAGTGTCCTGGGCTCCTTGGTGATGGGCACAGTCTCTCAGATTGTGCAGGGCTGCAGAGACCTTAGGAACAAATTTGCTGACTTATGCATGAGGAGACCAATCCAGAGAGGCCAATGGTCAGGTCAGAGGACAATGTGTCCTGAAAATTTCCTGGGAGCTTCTCAGACTAACTGTTTTTCACAGAGAGTCAAGAATGTTGGGGATATGAAAAAATCCAAACAATAGGAATACTTCTGAAAACTATCTAATTTTGACCCCTCTTGAGCAGAAAGTCCACATCCAACTTTCCTTTATTCCTCAGCACCTAGCTCATCACATTGCGATGTTTGGTGTCTGAATTCCTGGAGGTCTTAAGACAACACAAGTGCAGTTGCTCCCCACTATGACCCCACACCCCTTTCAGCTTTGTTTTATGAGGTCTCAGTTCTAGTAGTAAGAACACTATCACATGCAACTATATTTTCAGAGATAACACATTTGCATAACTGTTATTATAATGTATTGTTTTAATTGTTCTATTATGTTATTGTTAATCTATTATGTGCCTACTTTATAAATTAAACTTTTTTGTGGTTATATAGGTGTAGGAAAAGGCATAGTATATACAAATTTCTTTTTTTT
>PVHY01034197.1:0-10604 GCA_004024945.1 Uropsilus gracilis | reverse complement strand
ATTCTTTGAGTACTTTCATCATTTTGATTCTGAATTCTTTGTCTGACATATGGAGCATTTCTTCCATGTCATCCAAGTTGATTTCTTCGGGTTGTTTATCCTTTGGTGGTGATTTATTTTTCTTAGGGCTTGCTTGAGTATTTATGGTCTTCCTCCTTCCTGTGTTTTCCTTTCGGATCTGCTCTACATATTGGGTGACGACTGCTCTAGTATTAGGCATGTTGAAATCTATATAGTTGTGGGTAACTTTGCCTATGTGCTTCTGGTAGTGAGTATCCTTGATTTCTGAGTTTGCACCAGTGCCGCGTAGTGGCACCGGCGCTTTTGGGTTTGGGGTGGAAGCTGCTGGCAGTTAAGACAGCTGGCCAGGTACCCCCAGTTCAAATGCCCTCAGTTCGGCCTCAACCTGGCTGGGAAGGCTTCTTTCAGTTGCAAAATGCAGGACTGGGCCTTTTGTCCCAGGACCATCGTTGCCTTAGCAACCCGCAGCTGCCTGAGGGGAAGGTCAGGGAGGGAGCCTCACCTGACTTCCACGGAGCTCTCACCCAGCTTCTGGTGTGGTTGGAGGGACTTATGTGTCCCTGTCGCTGGTGAGACTCAGCTGCCGTGAGCCTCAGCCCGCATAAGCTGGGCCCTGAAGTGGAGGCTTCTGGCACTCAAGACCGCTGGCCAGGCACCCCCAGTTCCAAAATTGATTTATGAAATGAAAGTCAGAACAGCAGTTACCTGGAAGAGACATGTAGTGGAGCTTTTTGTTGTGTTTTTTTTTTTTTAACACAAATGGTGGTTACATCAGTGTGTTAAATTTATGACAATCTATAAAGCTGCATACATATCAATTATGGATTTGTCAGGATGTATGTTCACTTCAATCATAAGTTTAGTTTAATTATTAGCTGAAAGTTAATTTTAAAATTTAGTTTAAAGATTAATTAAATTAAAAATTATTTATAATCAGAGATAAACTGAACTTTTATATACTTCATTTAACAAACTTACTGAGCACCTACTATGTGCTGGGGACAATGAAAATACACAAACTAATGTGCAATGCATGACAGAGCTACCTCCCATGGGAATCTTTCCTTTATGGTCAAAGAAAAGACAATATATGGAATGAATAAAAAGGAATGAAACAAGGAATAAAAAGGGGAAAGAGAGAAATAATAGAAATTCTTAGAGGAAGTCTCAGCATCCCGTGAGTTCATGCATATTGCATATGAAAGGAAATATTAAAATGATATATTTGACTATCACAAACAGATATATCGAAACACATTTCACTAATAACTAATAAATTGCAATGTGCTTCATAAAATGTTGATGGCATCATATGTAATATATTCTCATTTCAAAATTTATTGCTAAATTATTTAACAGTTCAAAACTGTGTATAGATCACAATTTTGTCCAAGTTGCAAAAAAAAATGTTTCTATTTTAAGAAATTAATTTTCTTTGGAGTTTTTTTCTCCTTGGTTATTAGAGTATTATAGTGTAACTACCTGGATGTAGGGGTGGAACTTAGGGGTAATTATCTTTCATGATTCTATTTTAACCATATCACACATCTACTTAGAGATTTCCATCTCCTACAACTCACTCAACTCAATGCATACACTGGAGTTCAGCCAACCTAGACTCATATCACAGGTATGTCTGAAGCTAGGGAGAGAATTAGGAAAGAAACATCACCAAGAGACTTTAGTTCAATGTGAAGAACTCAAGCTCTAGAGACCAAAAGTCTAGCTTAAAACTCAGTTCTGCAACTGATAGTGAGACTTTAGGCAAATTCTTAATCTGTCTGCCTCACAATTCTTTCCTCTGAAAAATGAGAGCAATAAAAAGAGCACCGTGCTTTAAGAGCTATGGAATTAAATGGGAAAGAAAAGATTAAAAGCATAGCACTGTACTTGACACATAGTGGGTTTCTCCCACATGACACTCTGCTACACAAACACACCTCCTCTCTTTATCCCAAGCCTAAATGCATGCAACCTGGAAGCAAGTCAATTCTTCTACATAGCATGACAATGGAAACAGTGACCATGGTAGTCATGTTAGGGGGGTTGTGGTGAAACTGGGAAGCTGTGGTCCCTAGCACCCATGGGGTACTTCATTAAAATAGCAGCTATTTGTTCATTAGTGGGTGCAGACTTGGACAAAGGAGGCCAAAGCATGCTGGTGATAGGATTAGGACCAGGAGATTAGGGAGGAGACTGGAACAAAACACATGGAGAGAGTAGAGAGAGAGCAGAGAAGCAGCAGAAACTGCCAGCTTCCAGGTGCAGGAGCAGGGAGGCCCTAGTCTGGGCCACTTGAGCCTGAGGAAGCATGTTGGAGAGAATTGTAACTTGTATAGGCTGACTTGGAAGTTTAGTACTCGAGAACTTGGCTTAACTTTGAAACTGCAAAGCTTGGAAGTCTTCTGGAGAACTGAAGAGAATTTGCTGTGTTGCTGTTTCATTGTGAGATGTCTCAAGTACTTGCTACTGCTGAATTGAGCGAGTCTTGCTGATTTGGGGCCAGTTTGGAGTTAGAGCTGAAAGAATGTTGGAACTGTGCCTTTGGAGAATTGACGACACCATCCTGGTTTCCTCACTGGATTGGAATCTCCTGCTTTTGAAGAAGGATTGATGATGCCATCTTGGCTTCTTCTGGATTGAAGTGAATGGAGTTATGTCCTTAAAAGAAGGAGTGACAATGCCATCTTGGCTTCTTCATCAGGTTTGAAGGTGGGGCAGCTGCCATTTGTGCTCTTTGGACTAGAGACTGGACTGTGTGGTAAGATCACCAAAGGGTTTCCTTGTACCCTGCGGTGACTTTTGTTTGTTTTATCCTTTTAATTAAGTAAATCTGTTTTTACCACTTTTTAAGGTTTCTGTGGTCTTGCTACTGTATGCACAGGTTGGGGAGAACTTGGTGTATGACTGGTTATAAATGGCCAGCTTCTCCCCTTTGTAAGTTAGGTTAAGTACCCCACTTTGCCTGTTTTGTCACCCAGTTTGGCTGTAACAAAGAGAATGTAAACTCATGGTAGTTTAAGAAGGGTATTTAGTGATTCTTATAACTGAAATCTGAGGAAAAAGACTTCAGTCAAGGTCTCAATATGTCTGCAGGATACTGTTTCTATTTCTGTTTTACATTAAATTATTTATATACAAATTTCACATCTTTGTGATCTCCGGGGTTCAAGCCTCCCCCAACCATTTCACCCTTCCCCCCACCCAGTTGTGTACTTTAATTTGGTTGTTAGCTTGACTTTTCTTCATGGCTTTTTGTTTCTCTTTCCCATGTCCCATATAATAGTGAAACCATTTGGTTTCTGTCTTTTTCTTTTTGACTTGCTTCTGTTAATATGATTTCTTCTAAGTCCATCCATATTATCATAAAATCAACGAATTTGTCATTTTTAATTAATGAGCAATATTCCATTGTGTATATGCTTCTTTGTGATTTTGTCTGTGTCTCTCTGCATTTGTATCTAACTCTACCCACCTCATTTTCCTACATTCTTTCTCCATGCTATGTCAGAGATGGGCATCACCAACATCAACAAGGCTTATCTGCTATCAATGCCAGAGGAAAGAACATCTTTTACCAGGTATCCCAAGAGTGTCTCTTGGTGGGCCACACTGCAATATTTGAACCAACCATTGCATCAAGGGGCATGGAAGATGCTTGCAGCACCCCATCTTAAAACATGAACAAAAATTAAAGCAAGAGTGGTTCCCCAGAGGAAACTGAAATGACCCTACTGCTTATACCAGTGACCCTCCCAAGAAACAGTGGACAGACTCTGGCCCCTTCCTCAATGTCACTGCTGTAGTAGAAAGGTTTCAAGAAGAGTTCATGTCTATTATGTACAATCACAGAACATAGGATGGCAGAGTTGGGAAGTCATGATTCATATCCCTTTCCCCTCTTATAGATGAGAAAACTGAGCCTCAGAGAAGAGAAGGGACTCACTTGAAACCTAATTGAAAGCTAATTGCTTAGTGACAGGAACAGGAGAAAACTAAAATCCCTGGGTACCTGCTTTAGAGTGAGCATTGCTTTTTGAATTTCTATTTTTCCCATATTCAAATGTATAGAGCTAACATTTTCATATCTCAGATCTTTTAGGAGCATGTCTTGATATAAATGGAAATCATAGCTGATTCTCAACAATGACACACAGTTGGGATAGTTCTTGTCTTGAGTCTACCAGGGATGAAGAATACCCCTTGTAAAACCCAAAGCCCATGCTCAATACTTAGTGCACAAACCTCAGAATTCATCAAAGACAAGGGAGAGAGGAGGCTTCATGCAGCCCAATGGTTACCTCATATCCAACTGAGGAGAAAGTTGATCTGTCTCTGTGAGCACCATGAGGGCAACAAAGGGGAAAGGGCCCTTCAAATCCCTAATATTCACCCTGGTTGATTAATGGTGTTATGACAATACCCGCAAAGAGAAAGGGATGATCTGTCATGCTTAAAGAAGGATGGACTTCAAGCAACCTTGGAGCTAGAGTTAACTAACCCTGAACTTATATGAATTCATCCACATGCACTCAATGGAAAGTGGGGGTGGGGGAGTGGTGGGAGAGCCGTGTGGATGATTCTGCAGTTCTCACTAAATGAAAGCCTGCTCCAGATTGACTGTGAGAGGAGAGGTATAAATCTGCAAGCAATACCTTTATCTGGAACTCAACATGAGACAACACAATTAGATTTAATACTGGCAGGGAAACTGACTGGAATGGACTTATCAAGAAATATGAAATTTGGAGGTAATTTTGGCTCTACAAGGCATTCATCTTAAGTGCTGACTTTGGAAATGGCGCCTGAGATGTGAGGGCATTGTATAAAATAGCACGGAGAAAAGGTCACAAGCAACATAATTAACGAATAATAACAATAGCTAACACTTTATACCACTGTTTGAGACATTTCTATCCTTAGTAACTCATTTAATTTTCAAAAATAACCTGAAGAAATAGGAAGGCAAATGTGTTTTTGATCCCCGGTTCAAAGATAAAGGACATAAGAGGCACCCAAGGTCACACAGTTAACAAGTGCCAGAAACCAGGGTGTGATGATATAAATGTGCTTGTTCTCCCTACCAAGTTCTCTCTACAACTTCTAAAAAGTAGTCATTATCTTCCTATAACAGAGATGATAATATCCTTTCTAGCTACTTTTTTCAGACCTTTACTCTCTGACAAAGTTATGGTGGTTTCTACTGAACAGAAAGAGAAAGATGCTCAGTTTTAAAAGCAACCTGAATCGAAGAGGTGAATATTTACCCAGCAGATGACAAGGACAAAGTCTTTCAGAGCTCCCATGAAATCTGGCTTATACCTGCTGACTGTCAGTGACTGGATAAAAACCACAGATCAGACAGCTGCACAGAAAGTCTTGGATTTTTTCTTCAGGTGAGCATCAGGGCTGGGACAGTGAGGCCTATGAAGGGCAGAGGCAACTGGTCTCTTCTTCCAAAACACTGCCTGCTGAAAATATCCTGAGCCCTTGTATGACCCCACAGAGTATGTCTGGGGGTAGAAAAAGCCCAGGTAAGGACAAAGATTGAATTTCCTGCTTTTTTAAAATTAAACCTTACTTAGAGAACTAAAAGAATGTGACATTTCTTACCCACTGGTATTATAGATAAAATGGATCCTTGCTACATAGATAAGGAGCAAATTCCTGAGAGAATGGACTGGAATTGACCTTGGTAAGAAAGCAGTGGAGTGAAGGTCTCAGAGAGGTGAAGGAGGTGATGAAACGAATTAGGTTTCCATATAGATAACATTCTTGAACAAGGCAAGATAAGGGAACAAAGGCATATACTTGACTTAGTAGAGATAGAGGAACAAAGAAAAGACTATAGTGGGTGGCCTCTAGAGAAGAGTGATAGGCAGGGGAGGGAAGAAGGGAGCTACATGATGGTAGAGGGAGAGGGGGAAACTTGGAAGAAAAGTGCTTAAACATGTATAATCACTGTGCTACTTTAAATCAGCCTGCTCAGTGTAGCTTTTCCCTACTGCTGGTGCACTGAGAGAAAAGATAGTATTGAATGCAGATGGGAAGCTGGTTTCATAAGACTGTTCACCCCAGGATGTCCTCATCTCTCTGGGTGCTTACTACAAGTAAGGCTACTAATGACATACCATGATATGCATGATACATGCTGGAGTGGGAGGACAAGAGAAGAATTGGTAGACAAGGTGAGTGAGGTGGAGCTGACTGGCCATGGAACAAGTAGATTCAGTGGGTGTTCCACCCCAAAGACAGACCCAAACTCAGTGGGCACACCACATCTTACTGTGGTTTGATCAGGATTCAGCAGGGGATAGCAGTTTTGAGGTCAGAGAAGAAGAACATGAGAAGTATCAGTCACAAGGTTAACTAGTTGGAGAAATAGCAGATCACAATAAGGGAAGGAGAGACTGAGGAAACACAGGTCAGAATTTGCATGAAATTGCTGAAGGAAATGAGAAGAGAGCTGGACCTCAGAGACCTACCAGTGCCAGAATCCACTACAGGGCTCATTAGAAACAGGCTGAGGGACCACATTACCTAATTCAGAACCCCTGCACCCAAGGTGTGTATTGACAGGAAAGGGGTCATGGTGAATATTATCATAAGCTTGAGTTCAGATCAGATCCAAGTTCAAGTCCTACTGATATTGGGAAGGAGTCTGCAATAGCTGTGTGACCCTGCTGAAATAGTCCAATCAGTCACAGGAGTGAAAGATAATCCAATCAGATTTTAGGTCTGGGCACCTAAGGGTGGTCCAAGGTCAGAGAGAGCTAAAAAGCATGGCTCAAGTCTCCAAAGCATGTACTCCATCCTCTGAGAAGATGTGCTCGAGTCTCCAAGAGGAACTGTTCCAGATCCAAGGGAAAAAAGACTTCCATTTCCTGGTCTCTGAAGAAGGAAGAGGGACCCAGCAGCTGCATGCAGCAGCTTACCACTGAGGAAAGAAGCCAAGAACTTTGCATAGACTGGGCCTCTGGTCCTGCCTCTGACATTGCCTAATAGGAGCATCAAAGGCCCTGGACTTAGTGTCTCTAAGAGTGTTTGTGGGTGGTGCACTCCTGGTAACCACTCCTGAGTATTGCTGCTGTCCAGCACTCCTGGTGACAGGTGACTAGCACTCTGCTGTTCTGGTGAACACTAACTGCGTGAGGTAGCTGGCCCCTGGTGGATACATTAAGCTCTTTGTTTTCCCTTGTAAAATAAACCACATGGTTGTTGGAACCTGAGGTCTTGCAATTGTCTGTGTGGGTGGAAGAAACCATAGACAGTGGCCTGGCCTGTATCGGGCACTGTCCCTTCATTCAGCTATGGCCATTGGTATTGGTCTCCCTGCTTAGTGTTGATGCCCTCTTCACACCTGGTTTCACTACTACTTACAGCAGTGAAGTGAAACTTTAATAAGACTAGTTACCTAACTTCTATTCTTTCTCAAGTATGAATAAAACCAAATAGATAACACTTCCCCCTTCAGAAAGATACTGCCCAGAGAAAATGAGAACTATTAAGTCAGGTAAGACCCTTAGTACTCAGCAGAGCCATACAGTGATGTCTGTCTCACGTTAAGAAGGTCCAGTTTATGCTTGCTACCAGATATAATTATTAGGAGAGCTCCCTTTTACTCTCAAAAATATTCTTGTTTGATTTCTGCTCTGGCCAAGATGTAGTAACATAGACTAAAATTACCAAAACACCTGAAGCAAGTAACAAATAAAAGATGTAAGTAACAAGAATTCTCAATACATTAGACATCAAAGAACCAGGCAGTGATCTCTGAAAGGGGATTCCACTAACAGCCCTAGTTTGTGTTTTGGAGAAACTTTCCAGGTCACCTCCCTCCAGCAGGAGTATCCTTGAAAGCTAAGGGAGCTGGAGTTCTCAGAGTCAAGTGCTAGAGAGAAGGATGCCCAGAGAGAAAATTTTGAAAGGTGGCAAAGAGCCTACCACATGTTCTCATCAGCACGGGTGAGAGGAAATTCCCCCTAGTACAGGGAGTGAAACATCCAAGTGGATTAGAACAACATGCTCCACTAGTGGCTTTCCCAGCAGCCATAATGAAGATCTTTTAATTCACAGGTCATTGGTTCAATTCCTAAGAAGGGTCTCAATCAGCAGTAAGCAAAAATTAACCTTAAATTAAATGTTGCTCTGGTCCCACCTAGCAGTTTAAAAAGTAAGACTCACATGAAGTGAACTATCTCCCAGTCATTAACTACTGTCCAGAAAAAAAATTGCAGGGACATTTATAGGTTTACAAAAAATTGTCAATCAAGAATTCTTTACCCAGAAAAAAAGACTTATTTAGATACATAAAATGAATTCTTACTGTAATACAAAAAAATATTAAAGAAAGTCCTTTAAGCAGAAGCAAAATTATCCCAGATATAAACCTGGATTGGGAAAAAATAATGAAGAACATCAGAAACTGTAACTACCTAGATAAACATATTTTTTTCCTTCACTTAAATTTACTATTTCAATCTTTATAAAAGATATCAGTTGCTTAAGGGATATATAATTCTAAGCTATATTTATAATTTAGAATTATATATACAATTATATATGTTATCTTTATAACTTATAATTATACATATATAATTTTATAAAATTATAAACCCTAACATCACCATTAAAATCACACAATAAGTGTTACACCTAATAAACAAAGAAGGAAAAAGCAATCATAAAAATCCCCAATCCAAAATAAAACTGAGAAATAAGGAAAGGAACTTTAAAGGAGATGATTGAAAACAAATATAGGATACAGTCCAAACATATGTTACTACTCCTAAATATATCAATCATCAAATTAAATATAAATGACCATATTAATATTAAATATAAAATTCCCCAACTAAGAATCATCAGAATTTTCAAATTAAATTAAAAAGTAATACCCAATAACACAACCCCTGTAAGAAACTCATTTTAAACATAAATACAATTTTTCTGTGAAACTAAAACTCAAAAAAAAGTAAAATCTTATTTTACATAAAAAGGAATATCATCTCATCTTTATCATAAAGGCCCAGGAATGGAATTCTGATCTGAAAACAGCCCTAACAGTAGCTGTGGGAGTGGGGGGTTGGCAGGAGAACAGTACAGATGGAGAACTTGGGTTTGGGGGTGCACAAAAGTAGGCTAAAACCCTAGCTTTGTCATTGCCTAACCTTGTGTCTTAGAGCAAGTACCTAATTTCCTTGGAGTTCTCAGATTCCCCTTCTATAAACTGTGGTAGTTCATCCTAGCTCTATAGGATGTCTGAGAGGACTAAATGCGATATTGTAGGGAAAGAGAGGAAAACCATACCCAATATACAGAAACCATATAGCAGACTTCTAAAGGAAAAAAAAAATGAAGTGAAAGCCCAAGCAAGAAAGGTGTGTTGAGCTAACAGTTTGTCACTAGAGGGGGAAATGAACCCCTACGGTAGTGCAGTGTGACCTTGAAGTATCATGCTCTCTGCTCAAACCTGAGAGTATTTATAGACTTGGTTCTGTGTTCAGGATGATATCAAACAAAAAGTGTGAACACCTTTTTTATTTTTTAATACATGATTTAGTTAAATGTGTTACTCTTCTTAAGTGAGATGTTAATGGAACTATTCCACTGGATACAGCACGTTCTTACCAGAGCTGTCATACATGTTTAGAAACAAGAATATCCCTTTATCAATGAGGATACCCTGTCCTTGAGTATAGAGCTTCTTGGGGACAAAGGGTGATCCTAAAGGAGCAATAAGTTATCTGGTCACAGCAAGGGAGAGACAACCAGAAAATGAGACAAATCTGTTTGTAGAAAGCAGCAGATAAGGCTGAGCTGATCGTTGAAGGTCATGCTCCTTACAAAGTCTTTTTCTTACAGGTTTACTTCCCTGTGGAGTATAGGCTGTTGAAGAATAATAATTGTCAAAAAATTAAAAAATATGATTTTCCATATAAACAAGGAACTCATTCCAGAAGTTTCTTTGACTTATCACTAAGAGAACTAACAGAATAACAAAGCCATTTACAGAAACGAACACATGCAGGAGGGGGATTGCTGGAGGAGCTTGCTACATTAGATTCTAAACTAGTTAATGTCCCACAAGGCAATAAAGGCATAACAGTTGTGACTGTTTTTAGACTACACACAAATCATTTGTATCTTTACCAAATAAAAACAACTTGTACAATAAGTAAGCAAAGTTACATTCTCTTAAAGCACAGTTCAGCAAACTAAGGCATATAGCCTCATTCTTTAATAAAATTTTGTTAGAACATTTCTGCACACATTTGTTTATGTCTGTGACTGCTTTCATACTACAACAGCAGAGCTGTGTAACCCAGACAGACACAATATGACCTACTAAACCTAAAATATTTATTTTCTGGATTTTTACAGAAAGGGTTTTCTCATCTCTGCCCTAGTCAATTGTATGTGGACATGTTAATAATCAGGCATGACACTGGAAGGATATCCAGGTGTCAAATTATAGTAATATATGCATCAAATACCATACTTTCATTTGTCAACTGTATCTCAATGAGACTGAAAAAACAAAATTTTGTGCCTGGAAGAAAGGATATGCAGACCCATTAACT